>JAIZFV010000573.1:0-81500 GCA_021234005.1 Nephelium lappaceum
TAGTGTTATCGAGCAATGTTATATTATTGATTTTTCCTAATGTGCCTTAAGAATCAGAATGAATACTAGATATATAGGGATAATAAATTACTCATCTCAAGTTCATTTGTATCTTATACAGATACATATTATGATTGTGCACACATGTTCGTGATCATATCGACACACAATCATACCTAAAAAGGATGATTATTTCTTATGCACATTCTTTCTAATGTAGTTGGTTGTGTATTTTTGATCCATTTTAACAATAGAGATTAGAGAGTCAAAGTCCTCATCGAGCATATTTTATAAACTTTGTGTCGGTAGTTTTTTTCATTATTATATGATTAGTTATCTCTCATTATATGAGTAGAATTTCGGACCGTACAAATAACTATAAGAGTAAATATTAAAGTATGGGCAACACAAGTAGTAGTTTCTCTCGAAATGAAAGTAAATATTTGAATTGTATAAGTAATGTTTGAACTCGATAGATCCCTACAAAATTCAAACCATCTTGTCTCTTAGTGGGTGTATTCAATTTAAGATTTTATTAGAATTTAAAGAATTTATAAGTTTGAATGTATATTAATTAAGATTTCTGAATAATTTATCTAAATTTAGGTGTATTCAATCTAAATTTATATGAAATTTATTGAAATCCATATAAATCTAAGTGAATACAATTTAGATTTGTTTGAGTTCTATTAAAATCCATATAAATTCAGATGTAATTAATTCAGACTTTTAAGAAGTCAAAATAAATTTAAATGTTTTAAAAAAGTCATTGACTTTATAGATTTTATATATGTAAAAAATTTTAATGAATTTGAAAGTAAAATTTGGAAATAACAAAAGTCTATCACATATTTTGTCCTACATCTAAAGATTTCATTAGATTCCATAAAAAATTTAACAAAATCTACATAGAATCTATAAAGTATATAAATTTTATTAAAATCTATCATCCAAAAAAATTCATCAAACTCTAATAATTTCTAAATTGGATAACCTTCCTTAATGAAATAAATAAATAAATAAATACATGACCAGGACGTCACTTCCTGTGGCATCGGCATCAGATGAACCCTCTCTAGCGTACAACAATAACGCAAGCTGTTTCCAAATAATTTCACGAATGGACCATGATCAAATCCCCAAATGTGGGCACCACCAAAGTTATGACACGTGGCGAATTCCGATTGCATGACCATCAAATTCCCTCCTCTACCCTCAACCACTCTTCACAGCGCTGCGCCCCCTTCCCTTCAACGAGAGTCAAGACTCCTCCTCAGCTTTGGATCCGCACCTTGTGCTGCGTTGTCGAGCCTCAGGCGCGGTTCCGAACCTCAGTTTTGCTCCTCTGTTCGTTGAAAATTTCGCACTATTTCGATCACTTTATCTCTCTCTCTCTCTCTGGACTCAAAGAGAAGCCATTCTCTCTCTCGCTCTGTCTCTCTCTCTTCAATCGAAACCCTAAAACTCGACAGATTCCCAGCATCGGAGGATCGGTTTCGAGCTTCGACGGAGGTCTATCGACATCATTGTGAGTGCCACGCCTTGTAATTTCTTCTCTAGAAACCCTAATATTCTCTTCCTAGCGAACCAACTACATTCAGAACCCGAACTCTGAATCTAAGCTAGGGCACTCGTAGATTCTATTCTTTGCTTTCTATTGTATCAGAGATTTAAGCGTGGTTTCGTCTTCTAATTGTCTCGTTTTTCCTTTCTGTTTTTCCCGATCTTATGTGTTTTTTCCGTACGGTTATTGTGAGATTGACAGAGTGAGGGTTTAGAAGTTTATAACTTGTTTGGTTGCTGAGAAAAGTGGAAGAAAAGTGAAAGAAATGTGGTCTTTTGGCCTTGTGTTTATGCTGGTATGTGGTTTTAGGAGCTCTGGTTCTCTCTCTAGATTTATATCTAATCTTAATGTGAACAACGTTGAGGTTCGATTTACGCGTTGTTCGGAATTTATTGTCATGGTTAGGTTATGACTGCAAAAGTAAGCGTGCGTGTGTGTGCATGAGAGAGTGAGAGAGAGAGAGAGAGAGAGTGAGTCTCATATAACCTTGTTGATGCTTCCATATTTAAGTGATATAGATTTGGTGAATGATTGTTCTTTGTATGTTGTTTATTGTATCTTGTTTATTTTCTGTCTTTAAACCGTAACTTGTTGTTTGGTAGTCAGAAATTTAATCATATGGATCAATGCGCCGCCTTAATGAATCGATTGCTGCACTATCTTTATTGCTTGGTGGGAATTACTATTTTTTTATATGGTTAGCTCCGCTACATTTAATTTTGGCTTGTGAGTATGAGAATCTTGTTTTAAATCATGCAACTGTTGAGCTCGTGTCAATGTTATTTTTAGAGTAATGAAAATGGATTAAGAAACATGTGATGGGTTATTGAGTTTAGATTTTGCATTGACAGGCGAGGACTAATTGTGCTTAGAAGTAGAGGTTGAAGTAAAAAATAAACAAGTGTTAATAATGTTTACATTCTTAACTAGTGATTCATGGACTCTGTATGCCTAAGGATAAAATAAAATCCGAATTTTGACTTCAATAATTGCCATCAGTGACCATCCGACAACTAACTGACTGAGCATTGTCATTATATAGTCATTTATTTATGGTGGACACTCAACATATGGTAAATTTTAGACAAAATATTATGTGAATTTACATGCAATCAATTGCAAGTATTCTGGAGTTTATTTGTAGCTAATGGAAATTAATGGTAAGATCAGGTTTTTTACCACTTCATTTGTGTCCTAGAATTGTCAAACAACGGTTGACATTCTACAAAAGGATTTTGTGAGTTGTTTTCAATGTTCTGAAATAGGCATTGTGTGATGCTTCATCAGTATCTTTAGGCATGACTGTATGAACACTTTATTTATTTGGTTAATTCTTCTATTGTCATTTCGTTTCTTAGATCACATGCACTGCATCATTGGTTAGACTATATCAGTTGGGCTATTTTCTTCAAGTGGTCTCATACAGGTAATAAAAGGTGGTAAAGAGCTAAGGAAAAGGAGATAATTAGGGTGTGTTGATCTTGTCTTGAAGTAGAGTTTGTGGAAGTTTTCCTATGTTCTATTGTTCTGTGTCCTGAGCAACTGAAAATTGAATAAAACGGAATAGAAAGCATGCGAGGGTGCAAAAATAGAGACCTCGAAGCTGGTAGAGTTGTAACATGCTTTTATAGTAAAATCAGCAATTATGACTCCTTCAGTTGCAGTGTTGCACATTGGGGTCCATAGGAAGGCCTTATTGACTGAGGTTGTAAATTTTATCATAATGTTTCAGTTGCTGCCACTGTAATGAAAGGGTCTTTTTTGGCCTAGATTTGAGGATAAGTTGAACTTTTTGAAACCACATTTGCATAGTGTAAGTTCAAGTAGGGAGTATGGAAGAGCACATTTAATTTGGCCAGATTCTGTGGCATAATTTTGATTTGTTGTTGGTTTTTGGGGATGGAAAGGGGTTTTGGAGTAACCAATCTGTTGGAGCTGCTGCCCATGAGTTGCTTTTCTGCCCCTATTTCATGTTGCTTTCAACAGAGATTCGATGTAGCATGTAGGATCATGAATTAGCTCCAGAAGTTGGTGTACTATGTACTCTTCTCATTTAGATTGCAACATATATAATGAATTACATTAAAATTTTCTTGCTTATGTCAATCCTCCTTGGTTAGAGAGGAAGGGTTTCCTGGCTTTGTCTAAAAGCAAAAAAAATGATGTGATTTGTCCTATGGTTCTGAGAATTACCGAAAAGAAGAATTTTTAGATTGTATACTTTTTGTATAGCTCAAAGCTTGTCTAATCGCGGGAGGAAGAAATAAAGCCTGTTGCAGTGCATAAGCTGTAGCTTGTAATCTATTACACTAGCACCCTAAATTCACCATTCTCACGAAACTGGTCAAATGCACGTCATATTTACTTTACTGTAGGTTTTAGAGTTACTTATGATTTTAGTTTTTTGTGCATAGGTACTCTAGTGTCATTACTTTATCATGTCACTTAATTGTTATCTTGTATTGAACATTGTGCTAGTTTTGAACAGGATAACATTCTGATTGTTGGGAGCTTGGTAGTTGGGAGGGACAATTGAATGTACAGAAACGAGGTGTGTTTTCTGAAAATACATGAAATTTGAAAAAGAAAAAAAAATTAGTTCCTTTATGCTGTTAATGAAGTTGTACTAGTATGTAAGTTTTGATATTTCTTAGTGACTTTCTAGGTGACATTTTTCTTTTAACAAGAATCTAGCCGCTGAAAATTTGTGGGGTGGATTATCTATGCCTGGCAACGAAGTAGGAGACAGGATCCACAATTTTTTTGGCCAAGAAAATTTGTCCCAAGGCCAGCATCACTCACAGGTTGTTGAAGGAACCTGGTCTGGCTTAAATAACAATCCGTGGATTGGAAGCCAGAGACAGATTGGTGGACCTCTTATTTCCAATTTGAAGAATTATAGTGTACAGCAAACAGGTAGCAATCTCACCAATCCTAATTGTTTGCTTTCACTTGGCTTATAGTAATTTGAGTTAGTTACAGATGCATATTCTTGTCCCTCTGTCGTCCTCCTCTTATTAGTGTTAGACATGTTCACATATTGCTTGATTTGAAGTTTTTTTTCCTCTCTCTCTCTTTTCTTTCTTTTGTGTGTGTGTGTGGCATGGTACCCAGCCATTTACCATTTTCTCAACATAATTTTCTATTTTTTTGGCACTAGCTGATTCTGATAGAGGACATGGGGGTCAATCCTCAAGCTTGCAGCATGGCTTGAACTTCACACAGTCAGCTTTGAAGCCTGAGCTTGCTAGAAGTCAGTCTCAAAACCAACAACCGAATCTGAATGGCTATATACATGGACATCAGTCATTACAGACGAGGCAGAATGAATCGAACTCTTTGGGAGTGGATACAGATATAATCGGCATAATTTAACTTCAAGAGGTTTGCCTGTTCTTGACTCACAATTAGGAAATGGTCCTGAGCAGGACAAGAAAAACCCTGTAAGGTTGGAATCTACTGAATCTCCAGTTAATTATGATTTTTTTGGAGGTCAACAGCAAATGAGTAACCAACATCCTGGTATGCTGCGATCTTTACCAAGGCAGCAGTCGGGGATTAATGATATGCAGCTACTACAGCAACAGGTTATGCTAAAAAAGTTCCAAGAACTTCAGAGGCAGCAACAATTGCATGGTCCACAATATCAGCAACATGAATCAAGGCAACCGAATTCCATACATCAGGTTTCCTCTGTTGTTAAACAGGCACCTGGTAGTCAAACATCAGCTCTTATCAATGGCATTCCTATGCAGGATGCATCTAATTATTCGTGGCAGCCTGAGCTTATGGCAGCCAATGCAAATTGGCTGCAGCATGGTGCCTCTCCAGTTATGCAAGTATCCACAAATGGACTTATATTTTCACCTGATCAGGGTCAGATACGTATGATGGGGGTTCCTCAGCAGGTTGATCAATCCCTTTATGGTGTCCCTATCACTAATACGAGAACTAATTCAAGTCAGCATTCTCCTACTCAGATGGAAAAGCCTACAATGCCGCAGATATCTGCAGGTAGTAATTCCTTTCCAGGTAATCAATTTGCTGCTTTTCCAGATCAAGTTGGCATACAGGAGGGAACTATGGTTTCTAGGCAGGGCTATCAGGGGAAAAATATATTTGGGCCTGCTGCGGGACAAAGTTTAAATAGTGGACTGAATTTGGAGAACTTGCAGCAAATGAATGCTCAGCAAAAAGGTGCATCCACACGCGAATTTCATGAGAGGCAAGAGTTTGTCAGTCCATCAGAGGCATCCCAGGAGAAAACGGCCATGCAGGTTGGTCCCTCACAGAATGCCGCTGCCCTAGATCCAGAAGAAGAGAAGATTTTGTTTGGTTCTGATGACAATGTGTGGGAGGCCTTTGGTAGGAGCACCAACATGGGGTCAGGATGCACTAATTTGTTGGATGGTACTGATTTTCTTGGTGCACTTCCTTCGATACAAAGTGGGAGTTGGAGTGCTCTTATGCAGTCTGCTGTAGCAGAAACTTCTAGTGCAGATACTGGGATAGAGGAAGGATGGAGTGGTTTGAGTGTCCGGAATAGTGAGCCTTCGGCTGCTAATCAACAGCCATCATATGTCAATGATGGAAGCAAACAGCCATCAGCTTGGACTGATTATGATTTGCAGACTGTCTCTGCTCTGAGCCCTAGACCTTTTCCAGTGTCTGTTGATGCTAATACAAATATTAATTATCCTAGTGTTTCTGGCGTTCAGCAATCAGGGCTCAAGACTTCTCATGAACAAATGAGCGGTTGCAGAATGATTCTTCTCAGAGATTTGTTCAGCAGTTCTCAGGAGAAGGAAACAAATGGTTGGATTGCAGCTCTGTACAAAAGCCAATTGTTGAAGGCAGTCATTTTTATGGAAATATTGCTCATCCTTCAGACACTGAACTAAATGTGAAGGGCGCTTCAGCTTCTTGGATCCATCAAGAGAGCATGTCCTCTTATAATTCCAGTGGCCAACCAAGCAATAGGCCAAATGGTTGGAACTTCATCGATTCTGTTTCGCCTGGTGGGGGTGCCACTTTAAAACATCAGGGTGATGAAAGCTTGCTGCAGCCTGATTACAGTGGTGATCATAGACGTGCGATGAATGAGACAAATGGGTCATGGTACTGGTATATGGCAGACCAGTTCTGTTTATAATGTGAATGAGCATGCTAGCTCTGTTATAGGACACTCACAAATAAACAAGGAAGATTCGGATTTGAATAATGCTACGGCAGTATCAGATTCGAGTGCTATAAGGGCTAACCAAAAACTAGTCAGCAGCTTCCAAATCATAATCTAAATTTCTGGAAAAAATGTTAATTCTTCTGTGAATCCTAGACTAAATGAGGGTGCCAGGAAAATATCAACATCATCTGGATAAGAGCCCACAAAATATTGAGTCATCCGAATAAAGGCCCAAATAATGGGGGAATTGAACGTGAGACTGAGAATTCTAATATCAAAGAAAAGTCAAGTGACAGTCTTCATTCTAACATATCCCAGAATACCTCCGCTGCTGGATTGAGAGAAAATGTGTTGGTTAGATGCAAGTGAACATGTACTTTGCCTGGAGGAAAACAAAAGTCATCTGGTCAAGTTGGCCGGAAACCTTTGGGAACTCGCAAATTTCAATATCATCCTATGGGAGATGTGGAGATAGATACGGAACCTTCTTAGGAATTAAAGTGTTGCACAATCTCAGGCCATGCCCCAGCATGTTTCTCGAGGATTACCAGGTCATGACCAGCATATGTTGGGCAATCAAAATATTTTGGTCACATTGCAAAAAATTCTATGGACAACGATAAGGTAATTGTGCAGCATTATTGCTAATGAGAATATAGCAGTGTTTTGTCTTTTCCTAAAGTTAAATGATTAGCCACCTCTCAGCTCCCATTTTATGTTTCTTTTAAATTTTATTTTCTTTTGCCAAGTCTTAAGAGAGTTTAATTTTCTCAACGTATGTTGACAGGTTCGCTTGCCTGGATTTCAAGGAGACACGAAATACAGAGATGAGATACCTTCAAAGGGCATGCATCCAGGTTCCATACCTGTTACATCTACTCCCACTGAGAGATCTGTTGATAACTACACCAAAAACAAGACTGCTCATCAAGGTAGTTAAAAGTTTGATACTTTTAACCTATTTGCCTATAGTCATTTTATTATAATAGTAGTAGTAGTGGCAGACTCCTTACATGGCTCTTCAAATTTGTAGCCCAAAATTAAAAAGGAAAAAAAAAAGATTTCTTTTAATTTTTATTTGTTTCCCTTTATAAAAATAAAAATAAAAATAAAAAGCTTATAGAAACCTCATCTGGCAATTTTTTCAAGTTTACAGCAATCCAAGAGTGAACTTGTGTGTCCTTGTGTGGCTTTTGCAATTAGCTTTATCCTTTGTATTTTATGATTTGAGTGGGATGTTTTCAATGTGACAACTGTTTGCAGTCCAAATATGCTTGAGCTTCTTCATAAGGTGGATCAGTCAAAGGAACATGGCTCTGCAACACCCTTCAGCTCTTCTGATCGCAATCAATCTGAGATGCCGGAAGCAGAAGAAACTCTGATGGGTCTGGTGGTCATCTTCAGCATCAGTCTCTGCTTCACAAGGTTTTGGGTTGCAGTTGGGTCCACCATCTCAACGGATGTCCCTCCCTGATCGTGCCTTATCTTTTAAGAGTTCCTCTCAGGCTGTTAAATCTCCAAGTTCGGCTTATGTTGCTACTGAGATGGGAAAAAAGGGTCATACATGGTTGCTTCTACTGCCTCTGATCAGTCCTTGCATCCTTCCCAAGAATCATCTCAAGCTGATTCTAGAAATAACATTTCTGGTAATTCGGGGAACGTTTCTGCTGGTTTTCCTTATCCCAGAAGTCAGAACCAGCAAATGAGTGGTGCAGGTAGACAAGTAACGCAAAGTCAGTCTGTCAATGTAACTTTCGATAGGTTTGTTTCCCAATCAAAACATATTGACAATTCTTCTGAGAGGCTTCAAACTAGTCAATCAGCACAGGCATTGGTACCTGCCATGTCTAAAGGCAATCTGCATAGTGAACTTGCTTCCTCATCAGAAACATCCCAGCCATGTGATAACAATCAAAACTCTGTTAGAGTTTCTACCCAACCATTTCCTGTGTTGGAGGCTATGCCTGTTTCTCAGCCTTCTGCTACTCCTAGCTTGTCTCAGCAGGGTGCAATTTCGAAAATGTTACCTAATGCATGGGCTGGTGTTTCAAATCAACAAAATTCATCAGTTGCTCAGGCTTCTTCGAATTTGTTTAAGTCCTATCCTCAGTCTATTAATTATGTAGAAAAACCTTCCTCTGGCCCGTTGAAACTAGAGGATCAAACTGCTCGAAAAGGAGATAATGGCCCATCTGGGTTTGCAGCATATTCTTCCAACATACAAGGCTATGTTGGGAAAGAGCACGCTATGAGAGAGCAACACGTATTATCTGAGAGTGATGCAACGCAAAAGGTGGGTGCCACAAATTTGCCAGGGAAAGAATCTGTTGTCAACCATCTTTCGGATGCAGCTCTTTCGAATTCTACCACTTCTCAAAGAGATATTGAAGCTTTTGGTCGTTCTTTAAAGCCAAATAACTTACAGAACAATTATTCGTTGCTGCATCAAATGCAGGCCATGAAAAGTACAGAAGCTGATCCAGATAATCGGACCGTGAAGAGATTTAAGGGTCCAGAGTGTGGTCTGGATGTTCAGCTGGTATCTTTACCGGGAGCACAGCAGTTATCTTGTGGACCCAATGCCATGATTACAGATGCATCAACAAACTCACTTCCACCAGGCGATTCTACGATGCTGAGCTTTTCGGCAAAGCCAGGGGATAATCATGGGACAAATGCATCTACTCATGATACACGTTCATTTGGCCACAATGATTCACAAAGTTTAACCAACAGTTCTGGTACAGTTGCCGGTAGAGGTGAGCAATCTCAGATCAGTCCCCAGATGGCTCCATCCTGGTTTGATCAGTATGGTAGCTTTAAAAATGGGATGTTGCCAACGTATGATGTACGGAAATTGCTGCTATGAAGAATATGGAACAACCTTTTGCTGTTGGAAAGTTTTCTGATGGATTGCAGGTTGGCCAGTCAACAAGACCAAATGTTGTTGCTGATGCTAGTCAGCTTCTTAATGTCCAGCATAGTCCCGTGTCACTGTCTACTGAGCATCCTTCTTCCCCTCAATTATTGCCTCCAGCTATCACCAATCGAAATTCGATTCTTTTGAGACCAAACAAGCGTAAAGCTGCCACATCTAAACTTCTGCCCTGGCATAGAGAACTTACGCAGGGTTTCCAAAAGCTTCAGGATATCAGGTAATTAGGATGAGCACATAAAAAATCGCTTAAATTTTTCACTTTTTTTTTTTTTTTTTCTTTTTTTCAATAATCAAAATTTGTTCATTTCTGCTAGTTGTTTGAGTGTCTTTATAGTTGAAATAGAAAATTATGATGTTATATTGTTAATGAGGCAATTATTTACAATCCCTTATATTGTTCTTATAAAGCTCTTTGGTTTGATCTGTTTTATGCCTTCTTTTTCTTTAAATATTCAAAGATCTGTTATTTGCAGCATGGCAGAAATAGAATGGGCTCAAGCAGCAAACCGATTGATGGAGAAGGTCAGCTTATAGTTTTCTGTGTTTAGTCTGTGTTGTTTGGGGGTTCCAAGTCCAACTGTAGTCATGCATTATTAATATATTATAGTTCTGAAAATGTTCTAAATATTTTGATTCTGATGGTAGGTGGAAGATGAAACTGAATTGATTGAAGATGTGCCACCAATGCTTAGATCGAGAAGAAGGCTTGTTCTGACAACACAACTCATGCAGCAACTGTTTTGCCCTCCTTCGGCAAAAGTTTTGTCTTTGCAAGCTATTGCACACCATGAGACTGTGACCTACTTTGTTGCCAGATCTGCATTAGGAGATGCATGTAGCAGTGCATCTTCCTCCAGAAGTGATCCTTCTTTGCATCCCGACGGTGGACATCTGTAAGAATCACTTTTTCTTCTGTATTATTAAGGTTTTCTTGTTATTAGTGAGGGATAATATTCTGTACGCCCAATTAATCTGATATGAAATACATTTTTAGCCTCTCTAGGAAGCTCCAAACCTCTGAGAGAATTGGTGATCAGTATATCTCAAAGCCATGGGAGACTTTATTGAGCGAGCAAAGAAGCTGGAAGATGATTTGTTAAGGTATTTTTGGTTTCTTATCTTTCTTTTTGATATTCTTATCTCTTTTTTTTTTTTTTCTCTTTTTTCTTTTTCTTTTTTAACTTCTCGAAGACTCTTTGATAATGGTTTCAAATTCTTATATCAAAATGGTTACCTGCTTAACTTGTCAGTGAATCTTGAGGTTCAAATTGAAGATTTTTCCTTCATATACCACAGATATCATACACCGATGTAGAACCAATATCAGCAAAGTAACTCAATGGAAAATTAGGGTTTAGAGAAAATAGAAATTAGAGGAAAGGGGGCATACTATAGAAGAAAGGCGAGGAAAATTATAACAAAAACAGAGGCTTGAATATAGGATGGGTTCAATTTCATTATGTAATTAAAGTCTGACTAAGCAATCAAACATAGGCCTCAATTTGTGGAGACCAAACCACTCCAACTAGGAAATAAACGAAGTCCTAAAATGAATAGGAAACCAATTTCCAATATAATCAACTGCTAAAAGGAAAATGAAACCTAAAATAAAATAAATTCTAAGATTATTTCCTAATTAATTCTCCATCCCACACGTTCATGCATTGAATTTAACTTATTTGTTATTGCAGGGGATGACAAGGAGTCATGAAATGGTTTGTTTATCTATAAAAGGATACTATGGTCCTTAGTTTAACAGAGTGACATTAAAAGTTTCACCTGGCTGATCCCAATTTATTAGGACAAGCGTTGTTTGATTGGATTTCTTTTCCCTGTTCAGGTTTAGTCCGTTATGTGGAATATTGATACTGGGAGGGCATTTTTCATGCTCCAGTGATGTTTTGGTTGATTAGGTCATGTATATATGCTTTTTGCATGGAACATACCAATTCTTGGTGAAAAGTGAAGTAGGAGTTTATAGCTACCGGAGGTCCATGGCTTGATGTTTTACTAGCGTTGCTCATGAAGTAGGTGTAATTGGATAATGTTTACAAAGTAAACAGTTAAGAGGACTATAAAAATTCCATAGCTCCATGGCTTCATGGAGCTATGGAATTTCTCTTGAGTTACAGTTGCTCAGTGATCTGTGCTAGTCTCGGAAGAGGGGGAGGAATGTTGGGGAGGAGGGGAGGTACTCGTTTGGGTACTTTGGCATGTGCTTTTGGTCTTCGTCTTACATTATATCAGGATTTTTGTAGGGATTAATAATGCTTTTAACCCTTTGAATTGTCACTTTTCATGGTTGCGTGCTCTTGTTGATGTTGATAAACCATTTAAATTGCCCTAAATATATATCTGTTATGTAAATAGTTTCAATATATCTCATGCTTTGCCTTGCTTCCATGTTATGCAGACTGGACAAGAGAGCCTCAATTTTAGACTTGCGAGTGGAGTGCCAGGATCTAGAAAAGTTCTCTGTTATCAATCGTTTTGCCAAGTTTCATGGTCGGGGACAAGCTGACGGGGCCGAGACCTCATCGTCCTCTGATGTATCTGCAAATTCTCAGAAATTCTGCCTCCAGAGATATGTTACTGCACTTCCAATGCCTAGGAACCTCCCTGACAGGGTACAATGTCTTTCACTTTGATCATTAATTAATTGATTTTTCACTTTTTTTATCAAATGTCTCCCTTGTCCCTCATGATTCTCATGTCTATCTTCTTCCAATTTAAAAACTTGGCATGTTCTCATAATTGAACCACACAAATGGGGATGTAGGAGAAGGATGTCTCCTTAAAAGCAGTGGAGGCTATTTTAGATTTTCGTATAGGCCATTGATGTCATTCTTGAGAAATATTAATTGGTCTTTGTATAATTCTTTCAAAGTGTAGAGAGAAACTAGGGCCCGTGATTATTATTATTTTTTTTTTCAGTAAATTGGAAGAGCAGAAGGTCTTTCTGCAAAGGTGTTCTCTCATAGATAAAATTCCTGGAAAATTATCTGTATTCTCACAATCAAGGCATTTAATCATGGGGTTCATTTTATGGATTAAGGTTTTTACCTTTCTTCCTTTCTTTCATGCATTCTTTTGTGAGGGTGGAGGGAGGTGAGGTGAATTCTTGGCCCAAGATCTTGAAATGCCAGTTTTACCACAAGAATAGGCTATTAAACCTTTTTTTTTTCAATGATTATATCGTTTGATGCCTTTTGGAACTGCTATGAAAAATTGTAATCCTTTTGGCCTGAATTTAGCCTAAATGAACAAATATATAGTAATAAGATTTAATGAAAGTGCAGAAATCTTATTGTTTCTCATTCTGAAAATATGTAGCTCTACCTTGATCTAATTTAAATTTTGTTGTGCACACCATAAATCAGTGACTATCTTTATCTTTATCGAGTCCGTTATAGAATATATTGTGGTCTGTGTGTTCTTGTCCTTCATTTGTGATCTATTTTGAGGTCTAAAGGTTTATTATATGCTGTCCGATTCTTGGTCACACAACCATGGCCTTGAAGCCTAGTGGCATGGACCTCCTTAAAAATTGCGAAGAGGTGTATCCAATCCAGGTTTGGGTGGGTGGGAGTTTTAGGGAGGCGGAGTCATGTAGCCTTGCCATTGTACAAAGCTTAAATGGTTAGCTCGGGTTGAATATTCTGAAATCTGGGTCAACTTTTGAAATACTGGAACGTGCCCTAGTTTTCTTGTAACGCAATTGGGACACAAGTAGCCTTGTAAGCTTTATGGACCCAGGGTATAGTTGTTGTGTTTGGGCATAGTTTTCTTTGCTTGTGTCTCCTTGCTTTAAGTGGATAGAATGAACTTATAGTTTTGCAATTTTCTGACTTAATTTTGAGTTCAGGATTTGGTATTCTAAGATTTTGCAAGTCTGACCCAGAATCTATTCTTTGCCTTCCTCATCTGATTGAGTAGAAGTTTCGTCTTTTGGGATGGCAATAATGCACCAGGTGTCAAAGCAAATTGGTATTATAATTGATCTTGGGGATTGGATATTTTGTTTTTCATCTTATGTTTTGGCTCATTGTTTCATGCCTTGGGTTTTATGTGAAAGAAAAGTCTGTAAATACATATACTATTGGCATGGTCTCAATTCACTGTCTATAATTAGGCTCCTATGTGCTCCTATGTGCCATTTACCATCACATGGTTATTTTCGTCATATTTAATTATTTAATTCTACCAAATTATCGGTTCTAGATTGATTCTTGCCTGACCAACATCTAATTAGGATTTTTAAAATGGAATTACAAATAGTTTTCTATTACGGTGAAGTTGAGCTAGACTTCATGGTGAGCTGATACTTAGAAGTCACTTTTACATGTTGGCATGGGTTATTCCTCTCCAAAAAACTCTTTTGCAAATGTGTATCAAATTTATTCCCTACCTTAGGGTCTTAAACATACTAATAGGTCAGTTTAATTTGCGTACGTATTACATAAAGTTGAGAAATGACTGTGGCTTGGATTTCAGGATGTTATTCTTTTTCGGCTCTAATCTAATAAGTTGATAATATTAATGAGATGTATTGTTTCCAGTTTTTTTGTTATGCGCCCAAGGTTGCTTTGACTTTAGCCTGCGTTGAACTGGTTGATTGTTGTTTTCCTTTTCAATTTCTTCCTATGGAACTCGAATCTGTTCATTCATTGCTTCTTCAAGTTGAATCTGCACAGCAAAATGGAAAATTTGCATGTTGTGGTTGATTTATTAATATTGTGTGCATGTTTTTTTTTTTTTTTTTTTTTTATTTCTTGGTTGCCTTTTTTTTTAGTAGTCAGAGACATTTTTGACTTGGAATAAGTTAATTCAATCCACGTCAACTTTACACGAGCGAGTCGTGAAATCTGATGTTTGGCCCCGGAGTATATTAATCTTTCCAGAAAAAGCGAGAGAGAGGATTTGATTATTACATTTAATTTTTGTTTAATTTGATTGATAAGGGTCTAAATTAAGTTTTAATTTGTAATTTGACATGCCAAATGGGAAATTTTGATGGTAGGTTTTTTAGTAAGTATAATGAAAGTCAATAGAGTTAGATGCTATGATAATGTTTCTCACTTAATCAATTATCAAATATTGTTTGATATTACCTCAAGTGGTTAAGATTCAAACATTGATACATTGATACTTTAGAATGTTCAGGCACTTTATCCATCTTGCAATATCAGAGTTCACTACGTAGAAGCAAAAGCCAAGACTGGTCTGACAAATAAGACGGAATTAAAAGGAGAAAATCTTGGAGGTTAAGGAAATCTGAGTAAATAAATGCTCACGTATTGCAATTTAAAAAAGGGAAAAAAAAATTGATGGGACAAATACACCTTAAGAGGCTTCAAATGTAAATTAGTTTCACAATACGAGACGCAATTGGGGACGTGAGTCGATACCGCCCAAAATTTTCTGGTGTTAAGAGGCCACAAATACAACCGAGAGACGGGAATAGTTGTAAACGTTTACTTTGCCTTGATCATGTTTGTTTTTTAAGTTCTCTCGGCAAACATTCAGACAGAATATTTTTTAATGCTCTCAATGAATGGCTCAGTTCGGATCATCATTTATGTAGCCCAAAAATTTACTTCCAAATTAAGAAATACTTATTCCCACATTAATATAAGTCGCTCAATTAGGCTTGGTAGGATTTAAATTCCAATCAGTAAAATTGACGAGAAGTTATATAATCATTTATACTAGTTAAGAACATGGAATGTGGAACATGGCATATTTCATGAAAGGAAAGCAAGTTTTGTTGTTTAAACTGTTTCAAACAAATCAATACCAGAAACAAAATCAAATTCATCAAAACTCAATCTCGAAATAAATTTTATGCAGTCTAGTTAACTCAAAATTAGTCTCTAGCAATCTTATGATTCTTCTGCCTAGTCAATGAATAAAAGAAGATAATAAGAGAAGAATAATTTTAGATGCTTAGATGGAGAGCTGATCATACTCATGATGAAGAGTTGCTTAAAGCATGCAATGGGCATTGAGCATGTAACGTATATGCCTCTTTTGCAAGTCGTTAAAATTATCAAATGTTATAAAATCAATAAAATAAAACTGATGAGTAGAAATAATAGAATATATGTAATTGATAGCATATGAGATATAATAACAAATAAACAAATGAATATAAGGTGAGAGGGTAGAAGAGAAGAATGCAATATTTACTTAGTGCTTTAACTGAATATAGAGAAAAGAAAAAATTACATTGATGCAAAGTGAAGCATACATATTTATAGACATTGAGGTACCAAGGCCATCGCCTTCAACAATAACAAAAAATTAGCTTTACTTAAATAGGTGGGTAAATCCATTGGTATACGACATTCTCCTTTGGATTTATACTTATTTAAGATAGATTGTCTTATTAAGAATTATATTAATAAAACCTAATGAGATAAAATTTGATCGAAGGGAATATGCAAAACTCTAAAAAGAGTTGCTATACTCCAATGAAACTTATGCGAAGTTAATTATCTAAGATTGTCATATTTGTTTTGATTTAACAAAATGTCAACGCCATTTGTACAATTTTACCTTAAAAAGCTTATACACTATATGACCCATTCAAATAAATAAAAAAAAAACTTCTAAATTTTGTTATATTATAGTTTTGTAATGAAATATTATTTAGATTTGACTACTTTATTGATTAAGATGTTATAAAGGTGATTACTGAAAAATATTTAATGATCATTATTAAGGGGTAATCTTATTCGACCAGTACCCAGACAGTGAAGTAGCCAAGCCCGGGTGGTGAATTAACAGGTTTTAGTGGGGTGTATTTAGCAAAGCGATGCCGATTTATACCGTTTTGAGACAGAGAGAGAGAAAGATCGAAAAATGTCTTCGCACAACAACTCATCGTCGGCAAACGATCCACGTCAACCATCGTCGGCGAAGCCATTCGTGCCGCCGTCAGTTTCGGCTCAAGATCTACCGGTTGACTACTCCGGTTTCATCGCCGTGGTTTTCGGGATTGCCGGCGTCATGTTCAGGGTCCGTTTTTGCTTTGGTTTTGTGGATCCAAACAAACAATTTTGATTGATTAATCGCTTACTGTTTCTTTGTTTGCAGTACAAGCTTTGCTCCTGGCTGGCCATCATATGCTGTGCGCAATCGCTGGCCAACATGAGGAACATCGAGACTGATCTCAAACAGATCTCCATGGCCATGATGTGAGCTTCCAAATTCTCTTACTCTACACGCTTTTATTCCTTTCAGAGTTATAATTATTTGATGGTCAAAATTGTTGCTTTCAAGGAAAATTTTTATGGTGTAAAATAAAAGAGCCTACTTTCATTAACCTAGTTTATGTGTGTGTAGAGCTTCTATAATCAATACATTCTAACTTTTAAATTGTTAGAACCATTAATCTCAGCTATTCATTGCATTTGAATTAAATAGAGGAAAGAAATATTATTAGGAGAGAGGATATAATGAATAACTGGAATTAGTGGTTTTGATAATTTAAAAATTAAGATGCATTGATCATAGAAACTCTGTATGCATGTGTATGTGTGTTAATATATTTGTATGAAAATTATTAATTGTGGACATTTGCATTTTGTAAAGGACGAGTGTCATAACTCTTGCGTTAAAGTTCACAAAATTTGTGTTATTTTACGTTGACGTGTACATTAATCTGTGTTCTTGGACACTAGATTTGTGAAAAAATGTGAAGTTGGTGTATTTTTAATGTTAACTTTGTGAAGTTTAACGTAAGTATTGTAACGTTTGTCCTTTATTAAAATATAGATGTTTGCACTTGATGATAATACACATTTTGGATCTTGTAGAAAATATGGATTATGATTTTATTGCTTCTAATTAGGGTGCAGCAACCTCTCATTGTGAAAATTTATATAGGGAGCAACAAATTCTTCTTGCACACAAGACCTTTAACATTCTTTTTATATTCTATGGAATAAATGTATCAAATTGTTAAATCAGTCTTCACACTTTTGTGGACTTTCTTATTGTAAACAATTGATTTATGTGTTTATCGATTTTTTATGCTTGGATAGACGGAACCCAAACCTATTCCCCTTTATCATGGTTTCAAACTAATGGAAGCAAATTTTCTTATTTGGAACATTTAACTAACTGGTTTTTTCTCTTAGACTATGTAATTATTTCTTAACTTTTATGCTGTTGATTTGGTTCTTATATTAAATTTTTTAGCAAGAGAAATATAAAATTATTTGATGTGCCTTTAACATTTATCATTCATGTGAAAACCATGAAAAGTGAAGCAACAGATTTTAGCATTATAATATATTGATTTTTAAAGTAAAATATACATTTTTTTTAGAAAATATACAATAAGTAAAGGATCTTATGTATAGGGAGCAATATGTATAAATTTTTTATAAAAAATATACAATAAGTACAGGATCTTATGTGTAGGGAGCATTATTGCTCCCTGCACATTTTCAAAGAGCTAGCGTTTAGTAAAATTATGCTTGACCTTTGATATATCCAATGGTCAAACATCCTAGTTTGTTGAGAACTCTTGACACAAGACCTTGTGTGATCTTGGATTTTTATATTTTTGTCTTTAACAAAATCTGAATGTTAAGAATCACCTTTTAACCCTATAAATTACTTGTATTAGTTTTACTTGAATCACGTCAAGTTAAGTTAATTATTGACATTAAGAGTTTGTTAAAGATGAATATGTAGAAAGCTAGGATCTGACCCTTGAGAATGGTGTGTGTATATATATATATATATATAATAGGGTAACGATCAATGGTCCCTAAACATTACACAAACAATCTAACATATATTCTAAACCCTATGATGACATTATTGGTTGAGATTGACTTTTAGTTTTTCATAGACAAGCCTTTATCAAATATAAATAAACATCTCTCACTTCTCTCTTCCATACCAGTACCACATTCTCTCTCTATTTTCCTATTCTTTTACCTTCTCTCTCCCACTCCTTGCCTCAACATAAACTCCCAAAAGTCATCTGCTGAAGTTAAAATGGAAAACACAATATAATTAATCACGTGACAACACTTTTGCCTTAAGTTAAATCTTTAGCTCTATCCAATCAAAATACATGATGTCTTCCAATCCAGTGTCGTCATAATTACAAACTGTAATTATGACAATGTAAAGGGAAGAGAGGAGAGATAAAGACTTATTATGGTGTATGTGCACTCTTTGTAAAACTATTAGTTAATCTCAGCCATTGTTGTCTTCATAATTCAATATTCTTGAATAAGTGTAATGTTTTGAGAATTCCAATATAGCCGCACATGCACACACACACACACACACACAAACCAAATCAATGGAAAGGGGGCTTTTCAATCTACCTCCTTAGAAGGAGGGCTTTACAATCCACCCTATATTTTTTGTCTGGTTGGTGGACAAGCTAAACCATTCAGAGGTGTACTTGGTTCTGGAAAAGGGGTAGGGATTTGTCTTTTAAAATTTGATTTGTGGGAAGTTGGGGTTATTCTTTTATAGCCCCTATATGTATTTTTTTAACACGTAATTATATGTCATTTTCTGGATAGGATGATACTTTTATGTCTGAACTGTAATCTGTATAAAAACCATTTTTATATGCTAAAGCTAAATATGTTAGTACAAAACTAATTGCTGTATGCTATGGAACTCAGTTATACTTAAAAAATGGGTATTAACAATTATACTTCTCATCAGGATAGCACAACAAAATTGGATCTTGAACTTCTTTTGTCCTGTAATATTCAATACGTATAATTGTTTTTCTCATATCTCTCCATAAATAATTTGCTGTATTCTCATGAATTTTTTGTAGCAATCATCATTGAATGTAAAAGTGCAAATTTGTAAACAGTTGACTCTTTCTTTTATTTATAGACTTTTGCTATGTTTTCTCCATTTTTTTTTTTTCTGTAAAAAGAACTCTAACATATAGCAGCTCTATAGCATGTTTACCAAATGAATTTTGTTTTCATATCCTTTCAAAATACTCCTTTAAAAGACCATTTCTTAAAGGGTGTGAATGGTTCTGTAGGACTATTTCCAGAATTTTTATCAAATAATTGCATCTCTCTACCTTAGGGGACTGAAAACTAATTGAAGCTTTCATTTAGGGGGGGTGTATTCAATCTAGATTTTATTGGAGTTTTTTTTTTTTAATGATAAATTTTGATGGATTGTATAGATTCCATGGATTCCATAAGATTTTGTTAGAATTCTATTTTAGAGTTTGTTGGATTATTTAATGGATTCCATCGGATTTTGTTAGAATTCTATTTAGAGTTTGTTGGATTTTTTATATAGATTTAAATGGAATTGAATATATTTAAATGGAATCGGTAATGATTTATCTAGAAAAAATAAATTATATGATGATTAGTATTCTGTAAAACTTGGCCCAACTTTCACTGCCAAGTTATATAAATTATGAATAAGTTTAAATGATTATTTTATTTATATAAATCACATTAATGAAAATTTTGATATTATAATGAGATTTTTTTTTACATCTAATTATTGAGGTCAATTGTTAAATTAAAAAAAAAAAATTGCAAGTTTCAACAATCCCAAACTTTTTTTTTTTTTTTTTTAAATCTTAAATTGAAAAATATGACAACTATGAAATGATGTGCATTATGGAATTCCAAAGAAACTATTCTTCGTAATTGTTATTGTTGTCATTCTGTGCCCTAGCATCTCTCCACATATTTGTAGCTATACTAGCCCTCCATTGGTTAGCGCTTTCTCATTGTTGCTTTTACGTTTGAAAAACTGCTTCAAATTCCTATTCCTTAATGGGTGGTGATGAAGATGAAGAAGATCCATTATCCAATTCAATAGGAAATTCATCAAACCGACATTCCTTACGAAGAAAATTGTGTAAACACAAGCTAACACTAGATCTGCATGGCGTCCGATATGGGAATAGAGGTGTGGACCTGAAAATTGTGAATCTTGATTTAAATACTCTAAGTATCCTTTCAATAACATTTCTTAGGGAAGAATAACGAAAGTTGAACAACTCAACTTCATTTTTAGGGTCTTGATGACAATTCAAACAGTAGTCCATGTGCTACATGAGTTATTGAAAATGAAGTTGAGTTGTTCAACTTTCGTCATTATTCCCTAACAAATGTTATTGAAAGAATATTTGGTGTATTTAAATCAAGATTCGCAATTTTCAAGTTCGCACCTCCATTCCCATATTGGACACAAGCAGATCTAGTGTTAGCTTGTGCAAGACTATATAATTTTCTTCGTAAGGAATGTCAGTCTGATAAATTTCCTATTGAATTGGATAATGAATCTTCTTCATCTTCATCACCACCAATTAATGAAGAGGAATTTGAAGTAGTTTTTCAAACGCAAGAGGAACGAGGAGAAAGCGCTAACCAATGGAGAGCTAGTATAGCTACAAATATGTGGAGAATTGCTAGGACGTAGAATGACAACAATGACAATTAGGGAGAATAGTTTCTTCGGACTTCCATATTGCACATAATTTCATAGTTGTTATATTTTTCAATTTAGGATTTTTTTAATTTTTAATCTAAAAGTTCGAGATTGTTAAAAATAACAATGTTTTATGTATTTATTTATTTTTTTAAATTTGTTTTTTATATTCAACAACTGACCTCAATAATTTGATGTAAAAAAAAAAAAAAAAGCAAATATCTTTTTATAACATCAAAATTTTCATTAATGTGATATATATAATAAAATAATCATATAAACTTATTCATAATTTATATAACTTGAAGTTGGTCCAAGTTTTACAACATACTACTCATCATATGATTCTTTTTTTTTTTTAGAGATAAATCATTAACAATTTCATTTAAATATATCATATGCCATTTAAATCAATGTAAAAAATCCAACAAATTTTTTCTTTTTTCTTTTTTTTGATAGGAAACAACAATTTATAAACTCTGATAGAATCCATTAAATAATACAATAAACTCTAAAATAGAATTTTAACAAAATCTGATGGAATCTATAGAATCTATCATTAAAAAAACTCCAACAAACTTCAATGAAATTTAGATTGAATACACCTCCCAAAACAACAATTGAATAGATAAGAGAAAAGATACAAAACAAACCTTCAATTCACTACCACCAAAACAATACTATGTGAGCTTGTTTCAAGAGGAAAAGAAAAAAAAAAAAAGAACATATGAAATCTAGGAAATCTTTGGAGATAGGGTAAGATTATAGATGAGTTTTTTTATTTATACCTAGGGTTTAAAAAATCCATCAAAATACAATTTCTACAAAATTATTGATTTTTGAATACACCTAGACTTAGTTGGATTTTTTAAAGATCTGAATTGAATACATCAAAATTTCATTAGAATACGTACAAATTTAGATTGAATACACCAAGATTTTAATGGATTTATAAAAGGTCTAGATTGAATACACCTAGATTTTTAAAATCCTTTTGAATTCCAATAAACTCCTAAGTTGAATGCACCCCCCTTAGACAATAATTTCTAGGCCTTCCTTTCATTCTTGTTTGCAAGGTGTTAATGCGTATCCTAAAATATATTTTTCTTGCTTCTGGAGTAAAAGGTTAGAGTTTTGTGGTCGATGATAATACAATCAGTTTCTGGGTTTCCCTTTAGCAACAAGTCCACCTCCTAATTTGAGAGTTATTGCCAAGATTCCACCCTTACATATCAGTTCGGTGGATCTAAGCTGATGGCTACTTTGTTGAGAAGCCCAATTGACTCTAGTTCAAGATTTTATTTAATTTAGTTTATCATTGTCATTCAACAAGTTTAGATATTACATTTTTACTTGTCCTTAAGAAAAAAAATTAAACCACACACAACTCACCTCACTACAAAATCAATATTCCTCCTGATAGATTTGTTGTTGCAGCTTATCTTCATGAAATTACTGATGAGGCTTTTATTTCCATAACATTACTCTTGGATCGTTGATAATTTGTACATTATATTACATTGTTGATGAATTGTGTTGTTGAGTCTTGTTCAAGTCTTTGCCAACTTTCACAGCCATAAATTTATTGGAGATTTTTTTTCTCCTGGACTTGGTGTAATATGTTTACTTTTTCTTGTATTGTTCAGTTGGAGGTTTGCAAAATATTAAAAAAGTGATTGAAGATGGTTGCATTTCATTTTCACAAGTCAGGATGGTCTCTATACCTGATGGCTTGCAACCTAAAGATGGCTGAAATGAATATCATACAGATCCATGCTCAGATATATTTGACATTTTATGTTCTAGCTCTAGCAACAATTGCATAGTCATTCATTTACTTGTCTCTGTTATTGTTATTGGGATTGATCTTAATTTTATGGCATACAACCAGGTTTGGTATCATGGGCTTAGCAACAAACTACATGGGGCCTGCTCGCTCAGTCACAAAGAGTTGAGATATCTGGTATTGTGGAGTGGAGACGATAAAATCATGACAGTGCCATGGTATTCTCTTTTTGGTTATTTATGATGATGAGATTAGCTTCACATTTCGTATCATTTGGGTTGTATGGTGAGGTTTTAGAAATTCACTGTAATAATATTAAGGGAGAGTAATTGTAGGTACTGTAATTTTGATTCTTCAATTTATTTATTCCCTGTTACCACCTTTTATTCTCCTCTTTCCGATTTTATAAAATGTTAAGAACTGTTTCAAGGTTAAATTTTTTTTATTGGCCTTTTTTATCACTGGGGCTTAAACACAGATTGGCAACTGCATTGATCTTCTTCTCTTCTCTCTGGAGGACACTTAACCTTGTTATAAAAGGCCATGCTCGCTTTTAGCATGTTCTATAGCACAATGGAAATGTTTTAGCACAAGAGAAAAGTGGCACATAAGAACTTATTTAAGCAATTATGTATTAGCCTTAGCTTGGTTTAGTCATTTGTAGCTGGCAGTGCTAAACTGTGAAGGTAAGTTCCTCCTAGCAGATCAAAAAAATATCGGTTGGCCTTCTGGGCATACACAGCCACTTATATTGTCATGTGGCATGAGTCTTTTATATGATTGGAATTCAAACCAGAAGGTATAATTCCAGTGGATTAGACATGGGCACATAAGCATCTTTTCTAGTGTAGAGCGGTAGAAATGGAGCAAAAAATGCATGAAACAACTGCTGTTACGATTTTCTGGGTAAAGAAACTTTGGTTGCATGCCTGCTGAATGTCTACAAATATTTTTATAATTTTGTCATGAGAAGCTTATAGCAATGTCCTATTATGAAACAAACTTGCAACACAACTGCTTCCCCTGAAAAAAATGACAACGCTTGATGGATGAAATTGCTTCCTATTTCAACCTCATGAAGATCTCAGACCACCTGAAAGGAGAGACCAAACTGGAGGGTGGATCTCTTCAGTGGCTTGAATAGAGCCGCCAATGCTTATGTGCTTCTTGTTTCATTTCCAGCATAGGGCCATGTTCCTCCATTTGTGAAATTGTCACATTGCCTCAGTGCTGCTGGAGCCAAGGATACGCTGGTGACTACTGAGTCCAAACATGCAAGAATTACGGAAAAACCAGGATTCGATTTGAGCTTGTGTGAGACGGGTGAAGAGTTAAGTCGAGTCAGGATAGTTTCTCGTCCCTAACGGACTGGAAGCTGAAGACGAAAGAACAGATGTTATCAAGCTAAGTGAGAGTATCAATAGAGTCATGCCTGGTTATGTGGAGGAGCTGATCAAGAAGATCAATCAACAAGTGGGTTATCAGAAGATTACTTGTGTGATTGCTGATGCACTATGCGAATGGGCTCTGGAGCTAGCCAACAAGTTTGGGTTAAAAAGAGCTATGCTCTTTACAGCAGCACCGGGAAGCTTGGCCCTGACACATCAAATTCCCAAATTTATTCAGGTTGGCATTATCAATCCGGATGGTAAGTCAGCCTTCTAAATTTTTTTTAGAATAATTGCTGCTATTCATGGAAGTATCTTCAAGTTCATAAATGATGTTATAGCTTAATACTACTGTTTGGTTATCATATTATAAGAATTTTTACGTTTGTTGAGGTTTATCGATATTTTTGTGACTATAAAAATTTTCTTGAATTATTTACATGATCAGAATTAGGTGTAGCAAAAATACAAGCTCATAGTTAATGTAAACTTGTAGCTTTTGTGTGTAGTGGCAATCGTTATAGAAGTTATTTTAAATGGTTTCAGATGACTGCATTTTTCTACATTTTCAATTGTGATTTATAATAGCTCCTGTTGCATTGTTTTTCTGCCGAGTTTGAACTTTATTGGGTTGTGATGATAACTTAACAGAGTGAATGCTGTAGGTACTGTTAGCAAGAAAGAAAAGGTTGAGCTGTCACCAAATCTTCCCCATCTGAGCCCTGCTGAAATCTTGTGGAACAATATTGGACACCCTTCGTTGCAAAAGATCTTGTTTGAATATGTCAAAGCTGTAAACCGAACTGTCAGGTTGTCTGACTGGGTTCTCTGCAACTGGTTTCAAGAGCTTGACCCAGCAGCCCACCACTTGCACCCAGACATTCTGCCAGTCGGTCCCTTACTTTCCAATGGGAACTCCAGTGGAAACCTGTGGTCAGAGGACTTAACTTGCTTAAGCTGGCTCAATGGACAACCTCCTGGGTTCAGTCATTTACGCTGCCTTTGGCAGCACATCAGTACTCAGTCACCACCAACTCAATGAACTAGCACTAGGCCTTCAACTTGTTGGTCGACCATTTTTATGGGTTGTTTGGCCATGCCTCTCCAACGTTACCTCCAGTGACTACCCGGATGGGTTCATGCAGAGTGTGGCCAGTATTGGAAAAGTAGTCCAGTGGGCACCTCAAGAGAATGTGTTGGCTCATCCTTCTGTGGCTTGCTACTTGACACATTGTGAATGGAACTCAAACATGGAGGGGCAGAGCATGGGGGTCCCCTTACTGTGTGGCCTTCCTTTTCTGACCAATTTTATAACAAGACTTGGATATGTGAAGGTTGGAAGGTTGGTTTGTGTTTAAACAAAGACGAAAATGGGATCATCACTAGGCATGAAATCAAGAAAAAGGTGGAGGTATTGATTTCCGATGATGGTATAAGAAGAAATGCATTGAACCTGAAGGAACTGGCTCAAAAAAGTATAAGGCCTGGAGGATCTTCTTCAATAAGCCTAGAATACTTTTTCAATCAGATCAGAGGTTGAAAAATGTTCATTTATTTTATTGTTGCTCAGAAATTTAACTTTAACTTCAATAAAACATTTAAAATTTACTACTATAATCAGCAGACCCTAGTTAATGGGAGTTATTACGTATAAGTACCTTGTTAGATGAGAAACTTAGTTACTGATTTAGTATGCTTAAAATGTATGTTAACAAATGACTCATTCATTTATTAAATAGTAGAAACAGTGGTAATCATTTAAATAGGCTATGTGAAACAAAAGAGGATGATGCAATGCATTACCACCTCTATATTTTAGAAATCAATTAGAAGTCTCTCCTAAAATTTTGTTCATAATTTTCATGGAAATTTGTCAGAAACCTCTCTTATACGGAGATTGTTGACAGAAACGTTATATAAAGAGAACATTAGTATGTGTTTACCCTTGGCCCAAACCCTAGCAAAATCAGTATAATTTATAACTTTTCTGGCTAAGTATTGCTTTACCATATTGTTTGACTTTATTTTGTATTATGCGAACCATACAATACTTGTGTTAAGCAATGGAGATTTCGAGGAATGTACTTGCATTTTTATGATTGTATATAATGCATTACAACAACGTCCTTTTTATATTTTGATTGTTTTTGACAACTTTAAGAATTTATGATAGTTTTAGTAGTCTGAAAGAACAAGGTATGATGATTTTTATTTTATGCAAACCATCAACTTATGGAGCATATATTATATATATCTATAAAAGCACAGTGAGATAGCAATTGCCACTGTATAACGTCATGGGCGGGCGACCTCATGTGCTAGCAATAGCATACCCTGCACAAGGCCATGTAGGGCCTCTCTTGAAGCTCTCTCAGATGATTGCTGATAATGGCATCAAAGTGACATTCGTTAATGCAGTGTCGATACATGCTCGAGTCGTAGCAGCAATGTCTGCCAATGTTGAAGTACAAGACGGGCTCAATATTGTATCGATCCTGGATGGGCTTGATCACAATGATGACCGTAAAGAGAGAATAAAACTCAGTGAATCTATGACAAGGATCATGCCTAGTCAGTTGGAGGACTTGATCAAGAAGATCAATCTATCAGCAGATGAAAAGGTCACTTGTGTTATAGCTGATGCAACTATATCATGGGCACTGGAAACTGCTGAGAAAATGGGCATCAAGAGGGCAATGTTTTGGCCTACTTTAGTGGGAGGTTTTGCCTTGGGACTGCACCTTCAAGAACTTATTAGAGCCAAAATTATTGACTGTAACGGTATTTTAATAGTCAATATTTTGTGTCTGGTCAATATAATCTTCTTTTTAAAGCATCAAATTTCACATTTCAGAAATGACTTTGTTGTTGATGTGGAAATTGACTTTTTTGTAGGAACTCCTCTAAAGAATGAGATGATCCAGACATCTCCTGAATTGCCAGCCATGAGCTCGGCTGATTATATATGGACCTGTCCTGGTGATCCAGCTAGGCAAAGGGTCATATTTGGATATCTCACAGGAGCCATCAAGACTGTCCAAATTTCCAACTGGATTCTTTGCAACTCATGCTATGAAATGGACTCTTCAGGCTGTGAAGGCATCCCGAACCTCATACCCGTCGGTCCATTACTTTCTACCAATCTTCCTGGAAAACCGGCTCCAACCTTTTGGCCTGAGGACATGGATTGTTTACATTGGCTTGATAAACAACCTGCTCAATCAGTCATATATGTTTCCTTTGGTAGCATAGCAATTTTTGACCAGCACCAGATTGAAGAACTGGCATTAGGACTTGAACTTGCAGGTCAACCATTCTTGTGGGTTGTGAGGTCAGACGTCCTGGATGGGTCCATTGTCAAATACCCAGATGGGTTTTTAGAGAGAGTTGCCAGTTTTGGAAGGATAGTTGAATGGGCACCGCAAGAAAAGGTGTTGACTCACCCTTCCATTGCCTGTTTCCTGAGCCACTGTGGCTGGAACTCAACTGTGGAAGGTCTAAGCCTGGGTGTTCCTTTTCTGTGTTATCCGTATTTTGCTGACCAATTCCTTATCAGAAGTTACATTTGTGATGTCTGGAAGGCAGGTTTAGGCTTGAATCCTGAAAAGAATGGTATCATTTCAAGGCATGAAATAAAGAGGAAGTTGCATAAATTGCTTTCTGATGATAGCATAAGAGCAAATGTATTGAACTTAAAAGAAATGGGTAGAAAGAGTGTCAGTAATGGTGGATCATCAACCACGAACTTAAAAATCTTCATAGATCAACTGAGATGTTGATAAAATTTACGAAATATCATGTAAACATATTATTGCGTAGATATGATATTGTAGATTCAGAAATATTTAATATACAAAACTTGAGAAAATATTAGAATGCGATTAAATTCTTGCATTTTAATTTTCAGATGATTACTCTAGCTCTGAGCAATACTAGGCAAAAAGTGCTGGTTTATGCTAACTCTTAGGCAGATATTCTATTCATGACAATCACATGTTTGTTTGTGTCAATATTCTTGAACTCCAAAATGATAAAATGCTAGCTACCATAGTTTTACTAGGGAGAATATTCTATCCTGGAATGCAAGATGCGACAAGACAAGGTCTGGCCTTGGGGACCCTTGAAAACTCTTGTTTGAATTGGGTTCGGATAACTCATATATCAGAACATTACAAATCTGGTAGGGGTGGTTATCAATGGCCGGCATTCTGATAATTAAACAGATTAAATTATAAACATCAAAACAAAAAGCCGAAAAAAGCAGGAGCTAAGGCCTAAGGTAGTGTAACAAAAAGAAGAATCTAATTATGAGATTAAGCCGAAAGAAGCACTTAAATAAATGTTGAAACAATAGAAATCATCTATCATTAGAGAAAAGGAGAATTTGACATTATAAGATTACTTCAGCAGAAGGAAAACTATCTCCAGTAATGGACAAGCAACCGCATGTTTTGGTCATACCGTATCCAGCACAAGGCCATGTTATGCCTCTCATGAAATTGTCCATGAAGATTGCTGAACATGGAGTCAAGGTCACATTTGTTATCACAGAGTTTATAGAGGCGAGAATCATGGCTTCAATGCCAGAGGAAGCTGAGTGGAGTCAGATAAGGATAGTTTCGATTCCTGATGGACTTGAACTAGAAGAGGATCGAAAAGATGCAGTCAAGACAAGAGAGATTATGTTGAGAGTTATGCCAGGTCACTTGAAAAACTTGATTGAGAAGGTTAATCAATCGAATGATTGTGAACCAATCAGATGTGTATTGGCTGATACGACCGTGGGATGGGCTCTGGAAGTTGCCAAGAAGATGGGAATTCCAGGAACTGCAGTTAGTCCAGCTGGACCAGCAAACTTGGCCTTTTCACTGCGTATTCCAAAGCTTATTGAGGCTGGAATTATTGACACTAATGGTATGTTTTGAAAGGAAAAAGATGTCAATCAGCAGTTTATTAACTAATCCATATTATTGAAA
The DNA here is from genome assembly GCA_021234005.1 of Nephelium lappaceum. Lineage (NCBI taxonomy): Eukaryota > Viridiplantae > Streptophyta > Magnoliopsida > Sapindales > Sapindaceae > Nephelium > Nephelium lappaceum. Next base: position 29,295 of record JAIZFV010000573.1, read on the forward strand.
TTTGATACTTTAATTTGATTCTTGACGCAGGAACACCAATGAGTGATGGATTGATCTCACTATCAGAGGAAATTCCCGCCTGGAAAGTAAATGAGTTAGCATGGAGCTGTCCAAATGACCCAAAGAATCAGAAATTAATCTTTGAATATGCTTCTTCCGCTGTTCAAGCTCTCAAAAACGCAGACTGGGTTCTTAGCAACTCCTGTTATGAGCTCAACTCTTCGGCCTGTGATTTGGTTCCAAGAATCTTAAACATTGGTCCATTGCTTGCTAGTAATCATCCAGGGCCTTTGGTTGGAAACTTTTGGCCTGAGGATTCAACTTGCTTAAGCTGGCTTGATAAACAAACACAAGGCTCAGTCATTTATGTTTCATTTGGCAGCATAGCAAATCTAAGTCAGCAACAGTTTGATGAGTTAGCTCTTGGTCTTGAATCCTCGAACCAGCCATTTTTGTGGGTGGTTCGAAAAGACCTTGTGAACGTATCAATCGCCGAATTCCCAGAAGGGTTCATAGAGAGAGTAGCAGGCCGCGGAAAAGTTGTGGAATGGGCACCTCAAGAAAAGGTGCTGGCTCACTCTTCTGTTGCTTGCTTCTTAAGTCATTGCGGATGGAACTCAACCATGGAATGTCTGAGCATGGGAGTCCCTTTCCTATGCTGGCCTAAATTTGTTGATCAATTTCACAACAGAAGTTATATTTGTGATTCTTGGAAGGTTGGTCTAGAATTAGTCCCTGCTAAAAATGGGATCATAACAAGGCATGAAATAGAATCAAAGTTGAAAACACTGCTTACTGATGAGGCTATAAAATCAAATGCATTGAAGCTGAAGGAAATGGCTAGAAACAGCCTTGCTGAAGGTGGATCTTCATTCAAAAATTTTCAAAGTTTTATCACACACATTAAGTATTGAATTGAATATCACATTGGTTTCATCTGTTGTTTGACAATCAAATATAAGATGTGCTTTTATTTGCAAAACAATGAACTGATTATGTAATGAAAAGTAATGTGCAATTAATGAAGTATGTTGTGGGCTTAGATTTTAGTACCATGATAGCTATACATTCTCATAGAGTGGAGGATTTAAGTTTAAATTCCATTTTGAAATATAAAAAATGTAATATACTACAAACAGGTAATGATGTGAATTAATAAATTATATTACGTGTGTACGATTAAAAATTACATAAAAAGATTAGAAATATCATAGAGATTTTGTTTAAAGTAAAATATATATCAACTACAAATTAAGATTTAATTGATGGGAAAAAAAAAAAAGTTCTTGAGTTGTCATAAAAATGCTTACGAACGGTTAGGCATAATGCTTCTTAAGCAATATCAAATCAATTATTTAATTAATTATATTATAATATATATTTATTCTCATAGGCATGAATTTTTCTACTCGCACTGTACCTTTTCTCGTTCTTTTAAAAGTTTTTTTTTTTTTTTTAGATTTTTTTAAACCTTGAACAAGTGGTTAAGAGTCTGAAATCTAATAAATTATTAAGAGAAAATTTTCAATTTAATCACTAACGTTTAACGAAATATTCTTCTTTGATTCGTTTATGTATTTTCAATATCTATCATTTCTAACATTTTAAAAATTCATCAAATTAATCCATTTATTAAAAAAATTAACTGTCAACCTTTACAGAATATGTACAAAAAATTAACCGACAATCCTCACATAATATGTACAAAGACCAATATATTTTTTATTCATTTTATTTCTATTTTAATTAAATTAAAAATTGAAAAAATCAAATCTAAAATAAAATTTTAAGAAAAACTAAATCCAAATTAAAAATAAAACTGGACACTGGAGACAAAAATTATATATAAAAAAATAAAACAGAAAAATAATAAAAATTTTTGTAAATAAAAACAACTAAATTAATTTTTATTTTTTTAAAAAAATGTGGATCTCCACCATTGATGATCTTCAAACTGGATCTCCACCAGATAGGGATGAAGGACAGCTTGAAGCACAAGCTTGTTCTTTCAAAAAAAAAAAAAAAAAAGCAAAACATCAAAAATAAAATAATAGATTGTTGTCGATTTGGTAAGCCAATTTAGCTACCAGATTGGCAACAATCTGGTCTTAAATAGTAAACACAGTAGAACACATCCATTTGATCTTCCCTCTTCACACACAAACACATACTCATCTCTCTTTTTCTTAGCTACAAAAAAACAACCCAAACAACGCAGATCACCAACAACACAGAAACAACCCAAATCCCAAACAACCTAGATCAAATAGAACGACCTAGACAACAACCCAGATCACCACCCAGGTCACCAACACCTCCACCTGAGATGATGTTATGTGCAAGTCCATGAATAACGATAAAGTTTGTTTTTAGGCTTTTTTTTGTTTTTAGATAATAGTTAAAATTATTTAAATAAGATTAGATTGGTTTTATCTAATCTAATGATTTAGTTATTTTGGTTTACCAATTTAGTTGTATAAATAATGACTTGCATAATAAAAATATCATCAGAATTTATTACCTCAAATTTTATGTTAGCTGATTCTAATTTGGAGGCCCGGTTTTTCTCGAAATAAACTAATTCTTAAAACTTGATCTTCCTATTCACGATAGATAAGCGTAAGAATTACTTGGTTAAAAGGGATTCAACATCTAACCATCGTCCAATTACCCGATCTATTACTTTAGCACATAGCAGATTGATATCAAAGCCAGAAATGGATGATCAAAGGTTAGGTCATTTGGGGAATGAGGTAAGCTCCATTGTTGCTACTCAACACACGATGCAGCAGGATTTGCGTGACATGCTTGCTACCATAATTGCACGTTTCGATCAAAATTCCAATTATTAGAATAGTGAGCAAGGAGATAGCTCGCGTAATTGAAACAATGTTAGTGCAACGCAAGCAAGTGAGAATGGAGGAAATGCTTGAGAAAATTCTACTCAATCTTATCTCCCAAGAATGGTGAAATTGGATTTTCCACGTTACAATAGGACGGAAGATCCGACAAGTCGGATTTGTCAAGTAGAACAATTTTTTGAGTTCCATCAAACTGTTGAGAATGAGAAGGTGCCATTGGCGTCTTTTAATTTGGAGGGATATTCTCAGTTATGGTTTCAGTTGATGAAGGAGGAGACAACCATGACAACTTGGGAGACTTTTAAGCAAGGTTTTCACACCAGGTATGGCCTTGTCCAATTTCAGGACTTTTTTGGTGATTTAACAAAATTACAACAAACGGGTTTAGTGAGAGATTACAAGATAGAGTTCGAAAAATTTTTGATTTGAGCAAGGAGACTCACACCGAAGCAGCAAATGGGTTGTTTTGTTAGTGGATTGAAAGAAGGTATCAAAATCGATGTACAAGCTTGCAAACCAGAAACACTTTCAGTAGCAATTGGGTTGGCAAGGTTGTATGAATCGTGTGTTCAATCTATCAAACGTACGAGTCAATTTGATACAAAGAAGCCAATTTCAAAACCAACCATGTCCAGCAACAATCCTTTACCAGTTAGAAAATTGAATTTAATGGAATTGAAGGAGAGGAAGAAGAAAGGCTTATGTTTTAATTGCAATGAGAAATTTGGACCTGGCCACAGATGTAAGAAATTGTCTCTCATTGAAGAGGTTTGAAGCGATGAAGAAGAGGATGGAAGGAAGAACCCACTTTAATAGTGCACCAGAGATTTTTATCCATGTCATTAATGGAGTACGGGCTCTACAAACGGTGAATGTGCAAGGCATGTTGGGACAACACCAAATCTCAATTTGATGGATTCTGACTCTACCCACAATTTTTTGAACAATAAAATTACTAAAAGAATGGACATTATTCCAATATGTGGAGATAAATTTGATGTGTCAGTAGCAAATGGAGACAAATTGTCTAGTGCTGGTAGATGCAAAAGGGTATGTATGGTCATTTAGAAAGTTCTAATTACTATTGATTTTTATTTACTTCCTTTGGTAGGATATGATGTTATCTTAGGTGCTCAATTATTAAGCACTTTAGGACCTATTATATGGGACTTTTCTAAATTACATATGACATTTAACATTATTGGAAGAGAAATTGTTTTAAAAGGGAAGATAGCACAAGAAGACAAAATTGTAGATGAATATGAGATCTCTAAAGAAATAAAAAGGAGTAGAGAGGGGATGTTCTTGCAGATTCATTCTTTTAGATTACAACCATCAGGTGATAGTACTTTTAATTCTGATTTTGGAACAACTAATCCTTAATTAGAATTGATTTTACAGTCGTGTAAAGATGTCTTCAAGGAGCCATGTTGTTTGCCTCATCCAAGATCTCAAGACCATAAAATATCTCTCAAAAAGGGAAGTGAACCAGTCTGGGGCCTTACAGGTATGCACATTTTCAAAACAAAATGAAATTGAACGTTTGGTACAAGATATGCTTGTTTCAGAGGTGATCAGATCAAGTCAAAGCCCATATTTCTCTCCAGTACTAGTTATGAAAAAATATGATGGTTCATTAAGGCTTTGCATAGACTATAGGGTTTTGAACAAAAATATCATCAAAGACAAATTTCGTATTCCCGTTATCGATGAACTGTTAGATGAACTTATGGAACACAATTCTTCACTAAATTAGATTTACGTTCTGGCTCTCATCAAATTCGAATACATCCAAATGACATTCTGTATGAGTTTCTCGTAATGTCGTTTGGACTCACCAATACACCTTCAACATTCCAATCTTTGATGAATGAAATTTTCAAATACCATTTAGGTAAATTCATTTTTAGTCTTTTTTTATGATATTTTAATTTATCATAAGTCTTAGGAGCAACATTTAGATCATTTAAAAATTGCTCTTTCCATCTTGAAGACTAATGAACTGTTTGTGAAAAAAGAAAATTACACATGTGGCCAAGAAGAGGTCAAATATTTGGGACATGTGATATCTTGTAAAGGTGTGGGGATGGATCCAGAAAAGATTACAGCTATTTTAGATTGGCATAAACCAACCACAATAAAAAGCTTACAAGGATTCTTGGGATTAACCGGACACTATAGAAAGTTTATCAAAGATTATGCAAGATTGCACAACCTTTGACACACATGCTAAAAAATAGGTGCTTTCAATGGAGTTTCCAAGCAGAAAATTCTTTTGAGCATCTCAAAAGGGTGATGACACTGGCACAAGTTTTGGCATTACTAGATTTCGAAAAGTTGTTTGTAATTAAATGTGATGCCTCTAGATACGGCGTTGGTGGCGTTCTAATGCAAGAAAATCAATCTATTGCATTTTTCAGTTAAGCTTTGCAGGGTAAGAATTTGTTGTTGCCCACTTATGAAAAAGAAATGTTAGCTTTAGTCCTTGAAGTAAAAAAATAGAGATCATATTTGCTTGGGCGAAAATTGTTGTGAAAACTGACCATAGAAGCTTAAAGCACTTATGGGGGTGGAAAATTACTACAACAGCACAAAAGAAGTGACATGCAAAGTTGATGGGTTATGATTTTACGATTGAATACAAGAAGGGAAACGACAATGTGGTGGCTGATGCACTCTCAAGGAGAAATGAGAATGGTGAAATTTCAACAATTTCTGCCCCTGTTCCAAATTGGATCTATTCGATTAAAGAAGAAGTCCAAAGTAATATAGCTTGAGGCAACTAGTAGAGTTGTATCAAAAGAGTGAATGTGTAAAGCCTTGGGAGTACAGAGAAGGTATACTTCATTTTAAGAATCAAATTTATTTATTGTGTGACTCACATTTAGTCCCTTTTATTATAGAAGAGATGCATTCTAGCACCCATGAAGGCTATCATAAAACCTTACAAAGGATTCGATCAGTTTTCTATTGGAAGGGGATGAGGGAAAATATCAGGAGTTTTACTAGAAACTGTGATATTTGTCAAAGGTAGAAGTATGAGAATACAAGACCAGCGGGTCTTCTTCAACCACTACCTATACCTTTGCAAGTATGAACAGATATTTCTATGGACTTTATTGAAGGTCTACCAATTTCGAAAGGTACATCAATTTTATTTGTGGTGGTAGATAGACTCTCTAAATATGCTCATTAATTTTATTTGTGGTGGTAGATAGACTCTTTAAATATGCTCATTAATTTTATTTGTGGTGGTAGATAGACTCTCTAAATATGCTCATTTTATTTCATTTTCTCACTCATATACTGTAATGACCTTAGCACAAATTTTCTATGAAAATATTTTCAAGTTGTATGGTATGCCATAAAGCATTGTTTGTGATAAAGATGTAACATCACAAGTGCTTTTTGGAGAGAGCTTTTCAAACTACAGAGGACTAGCTTCAATTTCAGTTCATCATACCATCCTTAAACAGATGGTCAAACTGAAGTGGTGAATCAAACCGTTGAGATGTAGCTCAAATGTTTCACAAGCCATACACCAAAAGAGTGGGTCTAGTGGATTCCTTAGGCAGAGTATTGCTACAACACAAGCATCCATGCATCAGCCAAGAAAACTTCATATAATCTAATATACATAAGATAACCACCTACATTGTTGTCTTGTATTCCTGGTACAACTTGTGTCGAAGCATTTGATATGGCGTTAAAGAGCAGTGAAAAGGTTCTTAAAAGGTTAAGAGAGCAGTTAGTTGAAGCTCAAAATCGAATGAAGAAGATTTATGATGAGAAAAGGACTGAAAAGATATTTGAGGTAGGAGATTGTCTACTTAAGACTGCAACCTTGTAGACAGACTTCTCTATCACTTAGAAAAAATTTCAAACTATCTCCAAGATTTTATGGGCTATTTGAAGTATTGGAGAAGTTTGGTAATGTAGCTTACAAATTGAAGCTACCAGAAGGATCCAAGATACACCCTGTGTTTCATGTTTCATGGCTTAAGAAGAAAATGGGTGCTCAAGTGACTATTCAAGATTCGTTTCCAACTGTACAAAATGTTGAAGATGCTATAATTCCAATGCCACAAGTTGTTATCAGTAGAAGGACTAGAAGGAGAAAGAGGAAGTCTTGGTGCACTGGCAAGGTTTATCACCCGCAGATGCCACTTGAGAAGATTTGGAAGATCTTCGAGTTAGATTTCCTAACTCGATTATTGAGGACAAGAATGTTTTTTAGAGGGAAGGTGTGTTATGTGCAAGTCTAAGAATAAAAATAAAATTTGTTTTTAGGCTTTTTTTTAGATAATGGTTAGAATTATTTACATAAAATTAGATTGATTTTATCTAATCTAATGAGATATTTTTAGTTATTTTGGTTTATCTATTTAGTTGTATAAATAATGACTTGCATAATGAAAATATCATCAGAATTTATTCCCTCAAATTTTATATTAGTTGATTCTAACTTAGAGGCCCAGTTTTCCTTGAAATAAATCAGTTCTTAAAACTTCATCTTCCTATGCACAATAGGTAAGTGCAAGAATTACTCGATTAAAAGGGATCTAACATCTAACCATCATCCAATTATCCGATCTATTACTTCAACACATAACAGATGACGCTCAAACAAGCTCGATCTCCATCGCTAACGCTCCGTCTCGTCCTCTCCATCATTGCCGACCCACCACCCTCCTCCTCCTCTCCCTTGCCTTCCACTCTTACTCTCATGTCTGCATTTGATTTTTTTTTTTTTTTTAAATAGATGTTGATGTGGTTGTGTTTGAGTTTTTTTTTTTTTTTTTTAATTTAAAACCTTTAATTTATTTTTTAATTTAATTTTTTTATCATTAAATCTCCATCATCCATCAAAATCTTGATTGATGCTAGAAATCTAAAGTTTTTATTTGGTAGTGGTTTTTTTTAAAAAAATATATATCTTTTTTAATTAATTAATCTCCATCCATTTTTTAAATTTTTTAGTATGTTTTTTAATTTAATTTATATTTTAATTTATTTTTTATTATTTTTTTCTCAATTAAGTCTCCACCATCCATCACATCTTTGATGGACGGTGAAGATTTAATTTTATTATTATTATTATTATTATTATTAATTTCAAATAGTTAGTAGAACAAAATAATCAAAATACCTTTTACAACTGTTAAGTTTGACTAATGGTCAACTGACGAAATGACTAAATAAATGAATTTATCAAACGTTAGGGATGACGGGTATTGAAAAATGAAAACGTATAAGTAAGTAAAAAGAAATATTTTGCAAAACATTAAGGACTAAATTGAAATTTCTCCTAAATTAAATAGTGCATCTCTAAAAATTTGCTCCTGAGAGATATCTACTTTTACTATGCAAAGAGAAAACTCTTCACAAATACTTATAAAAAAATATATGGCAAGATTAGAACTCGTATCTTGGATGTTAAGGGAAAATGCATTAACCATTTAGTTTGTGAGTAAATAAAAATGAGAAAAAACTCTTAAATGCAAAATAAAAATGCGATTTTGACTAATGATTATGGAAAGAATATAAATTATTTGAAAGATAAATCAATGCAATTATCTTCCTTCATTAAATGAAATTTTATCTCCTTTCACCTACTCTCTTTGCAACTATCTCTTCATTAAATAATATTTAATTTTTTCACCTTTTACCGACTCTCTCCACAACTACCTCTTCTTTAAATAATATTTAATATTTCTCTCCTCTCATTTCTATCTTTCTTTCATTGAACTCCTCTCACTATCTCCTATTTAATTTTTCTCTCCTCTCATCTCTTTCTTTCATTAAACTCTTCTCACTCATTGCTATTTAATTTTTTCTCCTCTTACCAACTCTCTCTTCAACTACTTCTTGAAATGATATTTTTTTTTTCCTCCTTTTGTCTCTATCTTTCTTTCATTAAACTCCTCTAACTAACTCTTTTCACAATTGTCTCTTACTCTCCCTAACTCTCTTTGCAACTGTCTCTTACCCTCATTCTTTCTGTTTTTACAACTGTCTTTTACTATCCCTAACTCTGTTTGCAATTGTCTCTTGCTCTCCTTCTTTCTCTCCCTAACTCTCTTTGCAACTCTCTCTTACTCTCCCTCTTTCTACCCTCTCTCTCTCACATTCTCACCTCCTCCACTAAATCTGGCACTCTCCCTTCTTGTTTCTCTCTCACATTCTTACCTTCTCTACCAAATAGTGCTCTCCCTTCTTGTTTCTTATCTTATAGACAAATCCCACTTTCACTCTTCTCCCTCTCTCACCTTCCTTTCTTCTCCCTTTTTCACCTTCCCTTTTCAGCGACCACGTCGGCCTCACTTAAATGGGGCCTTAATCAACCGATTTTTCCCCTTAAGCAAAGACCCTCCTAGAACCCCTAATTAGGGGGTTTTTGGGGTGTTTGAGCCCGAGTTTTATAACACTTTATTGGTTCGATATCTATATTATTTGTAAACACTTTCGAAATGTTGGAATCATCCTTCTGTCAAATTTGCTAAAAGATGGATTGGTTTGTTGTCATCTAGGATGTCTTGCTTAAAAATGGATTGGTTTGTTGTCATCTAAGATGTCTTTCCATCTTGAAAATCCCACTATCGATTATTGATAATCTATTCTATTTAAATTCTGACAACTTTTAATTTAAAGGATCAATTTTGTTCAAATTCTATAATATGTGAGAATTTGGTAACAGAATCCAAACTCCCCATTTAAGAGTGCTATTGAAAGGAGCAAAAAAAAACAAAGAACTCTCAATATTATATCCACTACATGAGTACATAGATGTTAAAAAAAAAAAATAGCAAGCTCGAACATTTATTCTTTTTTCTTTATGAAATGTGACATCGTCGGGATATAATAAGACAGATCACTTTGAGCACATTTCATAACATTTATTCTTTGAATGAACCATAAACAAATAAATCAAGAATTGTTCAAAAGAGATAGCTAGCATAATCTTGTCCTCTTTTCATTCTCCCTAATACCCATTTTCTTCCCTGCATTCAATATTATGCAAAAAAGAAAGTTAACACTACAAAATATTCGTACAAGAATGAAGTCACTTGAACCAATAATATTGGTAAATCTTGTCACATATTTTTCTTTAATTCAAATTATTTACATGGCCTTGCAAAAACTGTTTTAAATCTATCTATCCTAATGATCGTATCCCAACTGATCCCATCCATTGAAATTTTGCCTGGAAACTTTACCTTGAAACTGTGCTTGGTGTAAGACTCAGTGGGCAAACGGTACAACTCCATTCTCCAATGTGTTTTCTTTGCTTCTGATGGTCTTCCTGAATAGTAAATTAGAGTGAGCTTCAAAGCAAATATAACACCATTAATGTTGAAGAGAGCTATTTCGTCTCCACTCGATTTCCAAAACCCTATTCCATTTCCAACTACAAGAAATAGATCTCTACGTCCACAATAAAAATCTTCACATTGTGGAAGGAAGAAATAACGTTCGTTTATTAAGCCTTTCGAGGATGATGCCACCGTTAGACCTTTGGAGAACGATGCCACTGTTACAAATAAACCAGCAGTATATCAACTTACTCAGTCCAAATTAATAAAAAATGTAAATGATGCTGTACTCACAAATATATTATGTCATCTTTGCTTCATATATATAATAATAAAGTTCTTCCACCCCCACCCCACCTTTGCCTTCATTGCAAAGGTCACGGATTCGAACAGGTTTTGTGTGTATCTCCCACTTTGTGTGGTTAACTTTCCCATTACTCTGTGGATAGACTTTTCCTATCTTTTGGGAGTAGATTTCTGAATTATGCTTCAAAGTATTATCTCAACCTGGTCTAGATGTTCAAAAAATATAATAATAAAGTTCTTCAATAAAATTCATTAATAAATTCTATGCCATCAAGTGGAATATATATATATATATATATATATATATATGAAAAGCCCTGTATAGTATGCAACTGAGTTTTCTTCTTCGATAGAATAGACATCATAAATTCAATAAAATAATTAAGATTACATCCTTTCAAAAAAAAAAAAATTAAGATTACACTCTCAAAGAATCTAACAGCACACAATATATATAATGAAAGCATAATAGAATAATGTAATTAGTTATCACTGAATCTAAAAGTTTAAGCGTCTTTACTAGATGTGATAACAACATCTAAATAAATGTATAAACAAAATTACGACATACCAACATCTTTAGGTGGCTTGCTGAAAATGTCATCATGATCAAATTCTTCAATAACATTCTTTGGTATTGGTTTGCAAAACACCTTATTCTCCAGATAATAAATCACCAACTCTTCCTCCGTCGGGAGGAATTTATATCCGGCCGGTAGTGACATGCATAAACTGCAAAACACTACTGTTTGCAAGAAATTTAATCTGGAGAAGAAAACCATCGAAATGACGTGTGTGAAACTAGCTACAAAATGCGTAGTTTGCAAAGCTAAGCTTAATCGATCGTCTAGACTTGCAAGTGTACTAACATATATATACACACATTTATGAGGTGAATCCTAGTGCAACTTTAATACGTAATCAAACAAAACAAATTTAAACAAACTTCAAGATGATAGATCGTATTGTGTTTTGTCTCTAATTGTTATAATAATTACAATTTCATTGTTATATAAAGTGCATGGCAAGTAATTGCCTAATTGGAAACTTTTGAGATCCTGTTTTTCGATCAGGTTTGACATCTCTTGTTTTAGATATTTGAAATTCTATAACACTTCACGTTTTGGAAACCATTTTAATCTCTACTACATCCCCCATTAATAGAGATAAATCAAATCATTTTATTATTAATTACTTGTTCTCCATTAATTGCATTTGATGTTGGCTTCAACGGAAGCATATATAAGATTTATTAAAATAAAAACTAAAAAATAAAATGGAGAGACCTAGTCAAGTGAAGAGCCAAAATGTTCCCACCCGTCTAGAATTGAGAAGATTTAATTTTTACTAAAGAAAGTTAGGCAGATAATATAAAACTAATCATTAGGAGACATTAAGAGTTGCACTACTCTAAGATATTAACACAATTAATGCATCTTATATTTTTAAAATCACAGAATTAATATGGTACTATATATATATATATTTGTATCATCTATTCAAATTTAAATTCATAGTAAAAATAAAATACAATTCATATTTATTGTCATCTAAATTAGGGTTTTCTTTTTCAAAAAGTACAATATGAGGACTTGGGAGGGAATAAAATTAATATTTCTTATCATCATCTAAATTACCAACATGAATAGGTATTTTATAAAAAAATGCAACATGAGAAGGTAAATGCTCTTAGGTGGACCTATTAATTGTTTGTTTGCAATTGCACATGCACATCCCTTTTTAATACTGGTGTTTGTGCACCTTCCATGTCCACCTTAATAGTAGAGATTCATGTCATATGAAATGTATTTTACAAGTTTTATGTAGATAATTTTCTTCCTTAAATAATAATCTTCAGTTATAGGAGTAAATACTCAGTAATCTTAGTCTAAGTCTTAATAGACTTCTAATTCATTCGGCATTAACTTTCAAAATAAAATTTGCATGTTTGCTTGCTGTTGCATACTCTTTATTTTCACACATTCTTGAACTCAATTACTGCCAGACAACTTGGAAAAAACACAAATTTGTTTTGCCTGGCATTTGTTCCTACGCTGCATGGAGCGTAAACTCATTGATATTTGATACTTAAAAGTTAAAACTAGAGTTTTTTGGGGTTATATAGGACTTAAAATACGCCAATATCAGTTTGTACAAGTATAAAGTCTCACTCGGACAGTAGCGCCGTTGGTTAAAGAGTTGCTGCCCACCATGGTCTCACATGAGACCATGGTTCGACACCTCCCACCCCAAATTAGTGTTCCTTCCACTTACATGTGGGCTGCCCTCCAACCCTTGTACGGGGTCATTTTCCCACCTATGTGTGGATTGATTCCTTCCGTATGGAAGTTGCTCCTCGAGCCAAACCATTAGTGTCCGATCCTACTTGGTCCCAATTGTTTCTTAAGCCAATCCCCCATATATATATATATAAAGTTTTCATATGATTTTAAAAAATCATAAATAAACAAATATAAAGTTATCATTTGATTTTCTGTTGATGCTATTCTCCCACTATAGTATGAGCTTTAACTTGATCAATAATCATTCAAATAACAATTATTTTACTTGCAAAAAGGGACATACTGCCCCGTCTTGGATTTTTCTTTAAGTAATTATGATTTTTTTTTTCTTTTATGTATCATTTTTATCAAAATTTGACCCGATGTCAGTACCGCTCTTCAAACTAGGCATGATTCTGTAAATTATGTGAATTAAAACAGTTTATTTTGTCTTGAAATTTTCAGATTGATCTAAGGTGAAAAGTATAGTGTAATAGCATAAAATTTAAAGTGTAGTAAATAAAAATTCAACTACATAACGTATTGCTCATAAAAAATCTCGTTGGTATATGTTTTGGCTTGGTATATGATATTTATAAAGAAGTATTTAGTTGAATTTTACCTTGTTGATTTGTTATTGTTTGATTGAAAGTTGCTTAGAAGCTCTTATACTATGTAGGGTTGTTAATATTTTAGTTCATTTAAATTTGAATTCTAAACATTGAAATTGTTAGTTCCAAAAAATGAAACAAATTTTGTATATTTAAAATTTGAAATCTTGTATATGTGGGATGTGGGAGATGACTCGAACTCATGACTTTAAGACTATGTTTGGCACGTAGGATTAGAATGTAATGAATTGGATTGGATTAAAAATTATTGTTTCATGTTTAGTAGAACTTGGAATTAGATTAAAATTATATTAATATTAAAATAAAATAATTTAATATTAAACTATTAAAACAAATCAATCTCTCTCTCTCCTCATTTCATCTTCTCCGACCAAACTTTAGAAACCACACACACACACTCTCTCTCTCATCTTTAATCTATTTTCCTCTTCTTTGTAACCGACCACTTGCTGCCGCCGTCTTCATCGTCGACATCTCCGCCTTCGTTCTGTCTCTACCGTCGACCCAAGTTTGTTGCGATTCCCTCTTGCTTATTTCTCTACCCCTCTCTCTTTCTTGCCAATGATGATGGATGTTAATGGGTTTGTTGTTGGTGTGATGGGTTTGTTGCGATGGTGGGTTTTTTTTGGGTTTGATTGTTGTGGTTGATTAGAGAACCTAAGTGATGTGGTTGTTTAGGGTGGTTTGTGGTGATAGTGGGAGAAAGAGACAGTGATGGAGATGGGTTCCACGGTGAATGCTACTGGGCTCGATAGTGGTTTATGGAGATGGTTTTGACAGAGAGAGATAGATGGAAGAGAAGAGAAAGAACGAGAAGAGTGAGAGAGTCATTCCATTCCGGTCTAAACCCACCAATTAGAGTGGGAATGATGATTCCTATGAGAACGGAAATGAAAAGAGGTTAGGATTGGGTTTTAAATCCCTTCCTAACCTCTCCAAATGTCGAATTCATAGGATTGAGAATTTTTAATCTCAATCCCATGAGATGTCTAGTGTACCAAACATAGCCTAAGTGCCCATTTGGTGCCTTGAAAATCACATGGGTTTGGGAAATAAAATTACTCATCCTACCCATGTTATCGTTTGGAGCAATGGTGAAAGGGAAAAAATTTTCGGGATATTATGAAAAATCCTCCTGAAAAGTAAAATAATCATGAATGACTCTTAACTTTTTTTTTTTTTCTAATTATGTGAACTACCCCCTACCAGTTAAAAAAACTGGTTAGTGTTAAACTTGAAGGGTATAATGGTAATTAGATGAGTAATTTTATTTGTTTTAATAAAATTAAATAAAAATTTTGAAAAAAAATAATTAAATAATTAAATAAAAATTTAATTTGTCATATTTCTACCGTCTATCTTAAGATTAATTTAAAAAAATAAATTAAAAATTAAATAAAAAGTTTATTCATCAGATCTATACTATTCATCTTAAAATGGACGGTAGAGATTCATTTGAAAAAAATATATATATAATTAAATATAAAATTTTATTCATTAGATCTCTACCATCTATTTTAAAATGAACGGTGAAAATTAATTCAAAAAAATTTGAAAAATTAAATAAAAATTAAAAATTTTAATTAATTGGAGATTAATATAAAAAAATAAATAAAAATTAAAAACCTAATCTTCATTCTTCATAGAACCGAGCCCATCTCTCATCTACGCTTCTTCTTCTTTTTCTTATTCTTTCTTCTCTTTTCTTTCTTCTTCTTCTTCCACTTATCTCATTATCGTTGGCACCCATATTTATCACCGATGACTGTGGCATACCTATCTTCACCCATTGTTGTCGATTTTGATACACACATCCCACATCTCGTCACTCTCTCTCTGTCTTCTCATTGATCTCTCTCTCATCCCACCTTATCACTCTCTCTTTTCGCTAATAACGATGGTTTGGGTGGGTGATGTTGGTTTGGGTCTGATTGGGGATGACAATGGTGGTGGTGGAGTTAGAGTTAGAGTTTGATTGGGTTTGACTGTAGTGGTAGTGGTGATGTTTGGGTTTGAGTTTGATTGGATTTGACGATGGTGATAGTGATATTGGTTTGGATTTGTTGGTATGAATCAATGGTGGTGGTGTTGGGTTTTAACGGTGGGGTTTCTGGGTTGCGAGGTGATTTGATTTGAGGTTTGTTGCTACGAATCGATAGTGGTGGTTTTTGGGTTTGACAACCACTAGGTTTTTGGGTGAATCAGAGGTGGTCTAATTGGGTGTAATCGGGTGGTTTAAGATTGATTTTCAGTTTTATTTTGTTTTGTTATTTTTAGTTGGGTTTTCAGGTTGCTGGGTTTGGAAACCCAATTGTTTTATGTTAATTATTATTTTTTTTAATTTTATGCTTTTTTTTATTTAACATTATTATTAATTAATAGTTTAAAGAATATTTTAGTCATTATATAAGTTGAAGGGTATAATAGAGATTTTATAAAATCTTAATAAGGGTATTTTCATCATTTCATGATGTTGGATGAATAATATTAACATTTTGGTTGAAAAATAAACAATAGGGGGCGTTTCTCTTAATAAAGAAAAAAAGCGAGTAGGGAGGGGGACGGGAGCCGTTCACGATTATTTTACTTTCTAAGGGCTTTTTCATAATATCTCAACATTTTTTTCTCATACCATATGGGTCCTGCCTTTAGAATCCCAATTGTATGGGATTTGGAGCCCTACTCACTTTGGTGGGTTTTCAATTTTCACAGACCCCAAACAAATGAGATTTAACTTTTTTAATTATATAAATATATATATATATATTTCGAGGATTGAGACTAGCTTAAGGGACTATTATGACTAATCAGGATAGGAACACTGGTGGTATAACCCATGATATTACTCTCATATGAGAGAGATTCGTTTATACAGAGGCAAAGGAGTGACCCACAGAAGGGTGGGGGGGCAAGGTGAGAGAGTGATGAGAATGTAGAATGTCACATTTTTCTCTCTTAATGTTTAGTCTCTTATGCTTATTTGGTGCCTAAATGAACTCACTATTCTTATATTTTGATTTAGAATTCAAATTGAGACATTAAGAGCAAAACAGAGCTTTTTGGGCGATTTTAGACAGTTTCGACATCAGTTCGTAATCTGGACATAACTCTCTCATCTGAGCTTCGATCGAGATGATTCAAAATGCTATGGAAAGACAAGAAAGAGTTCTACAACTTTCATGTTTTGAGTTTTGAGAGATACTAGCTGCATCAAGGTCAAAATCGGGCTTAAAGTTGCCGCACCTGCACTGTTGGTGTTCTGGAATGTTACTTAGCCTGCAAGTTTGATGGTTGACTTGAAGCAACTTATTTTTGGAAGCTTCCAAATCTGATGCACGAAAATCCCAACTGAAATCACAACTTTCCTTTTAGTGTTGAGGCTATTTTTATTATTTTCCTTAATTAGTTAAATTTGAATTTTGTTATTTTAGGACAATGTTTAATTTGATTAGCAAATTTTTGGTCTCTGAGAATGGCATTGCCGTGTATAAAATAGAGGAGAAATCATTAGTCTGGCATCTCTTCTTGCTTGATCTCTGATAGTTTTCTTCAAGTTTTTATGATGGCCATGCTTGGCTAATTTTTATAGTTGGTCGAAGGAAACTAAAGCCTCGGAATCAATAAAATTGTGAGATCTAATTTGTTTTTATTGTTCAATTTATGCCTTGGGTATCGGATGTTCTTCTATGCTTATTTTCATGATTGTCTCGTGTAATTACTAGGAGGCCTACTAGTTTATTATTCGTTACAATCTATTTCTAAGTTAGATATCAAATCCGTAATTGTTTGATCTCTCTAACTTGTGAAGCAACTAAAATTTAATGAATTGCTACATCAGAAATTATTAGATTTTAGGAAGAATGTTCGACTAAATTAAATGCAACCGCTTGAGCTTGTGTTGTTTAGCTTCATCGATTTCTTTTATTCTTAAGGCTACTATTAAATTAAACCTTTAGTGCTTGTCTTGGGTTATTTAATAGTTAGGATTGGTTAGATCATCTGTTTTCTAATTAATTGCAATTAAGGAGAGATAGGAAAAATAAAAAAATGGTTCCAACGGTGAATATTTAAGGTGTGAATTGATATATACTTGCATCGATGATCAGTTATAAAATTCCGAAGGTGGATGTTGACTTAGACCAACGTTTGTTCTTCTAATTGATTTTAATATTTCAATTTGAATTGCTCTTTAGTTGTTTTTCTTAAAATTGTTTTTATTATACTTAAATCCCTATTCCCCATCCTTGTTCGTGTAGCATAAAACTAAGCTAGATACTCTCTGTGGGAACGATCCTTACTCACATCACTATATAAATTTTTAGGAGTATAGGTTTAATTTGGTTGCCCACGACAGCACACCAGAGAGCGTCTTATTTTTGGTTCTCCTAGGTGTAAAAGCATGTCAAACCTTTGGCATGGGGTAACTGGCGCACTAACCAATGACATCAGTTGCCAACAGCTTTTTAATATTATATTTTTAACGATTATTTTTTTTCTAATAATTTTAATCAATATAATAAATTAATAATTATAATTTAAATATATTTAAATTTACAAATTTTGCTTAAAATAATTTTATAAATTAAAATCTTTTAATATTATTTAAAAATATATTATATTTAATAAATTTCTGTTTTTATTGTTTATTATTTACATTAAATATATTTAAAATTAATTCAAATAGTTTCATTTAAAAATTAATTTAATTTACTATAAAATTAATTTAGTCAAATTCAATACAATCCAATCTCAACTGTACCAAACACATTACAGTACATAACCAATCTCATCCAATCCTATCTCATCTAATTCAGTCTAATTATATCTTATCTAATCTTGTGCACCTAAGGATATATGCATGAGGGGCATTTCGTGTGAGATACCTCATCATGTCGATGTGTGCATAAGCAGAGATATCTAATTTGTATGTTTCTATTCAAATATAGCCATGCTGTATAAAACTCTATTTGATGAATAAAATGTGAGCTTCCACTTGGTTTCCCTCTCTTTTACGTTATCTTGATCATAGAGTTAGGCTGTTAACTTAATTTAGTATTTCTTAAGTGGTTTTAAAATATAATCAGTTGTGAAAATAATGACACTTGTCTTATTTTTTATTTTTATTCTTTCATTCTTTGGTTATCAAATTAGCTTAGGATTATGATTAGGGATTACAATAAGTTGAATCAGGGCCGTATTTGGGCCTGCTCCATATTTCAAACCAGATTTGAGCAACTCATACCCAACTCGTGACCATGGGTTATTATCACAACAAACTTTTAAATAGAAACCTAAACCTAATCAACTTTTTTCCTAAGTTTAGAAATTATTTAGAGAACAAGCTATCTAAGTTTTTACAAGCATTTACTCTATAACTCAATCTACCCGCACTATTTGCCTCTTTTCCTTGCACGAACAATAATTTTATTCAAAAAATCATTCTATAAAGGAATAATTTTATAAAGGAAATTCAAAAAATGTACAACAAATATTCTATAAAGGAAAAACCAAAAAGTCAGTTGCTTGAAATAAATAAATAGAGAATACAATTTACCAAACAATTAGCAGTTAAAATCAACTAAAAAATAGTAAAACAACTCCTATTTTTTAGTGTTGACTGATTTTCTTGCATCTCAAGATCCTTGCTTCTCCAAATTTGGTTCAAGGAATATCTTTGATCTATTCTACATTTAAGATCATTAGTTGACCAAAATAATTTTCAGAACAGAGTAAGGATTCTTTCTCAAGATTGTTGCCCAAGAAAAAGTTAAACCACAATTATATTTCCTTATGACAAATATCATCATAATTCCTAAAATATATAAGGAAAATAATCATATTTTCTTGACAAAAATCTTGGCAATAAATATAAGAAAAAATCTTCAAATCAATCAATTCTTATTAATTACGAAATCAAGTGAAACTTAATAAAAACTCTGAGTTCTATATTGCGCTGTATACAAAATTTGTTGTAACATTATTTCTGATGTTACAATATTAATTCAAATGTTATAATATATACTTCCAATGTTACAACACTGAAAACTTGTAATACACGAATTTTGTTGAATTGAACTTGATTGCCTTAATGCCATAAGATACTAAAACCTATGCACCTTCCACATATGCACCAACACAAAAATTCAAAAATAATAATCGATGGATCTCTACCATCCATCACTCTTGATGGACAGTAGAGATCAAATGTTTAAACAAAAATAGAATTTAAAAAAATAAGAAAAAATGTGGAGATTCAATTAGAAGATTTGACTTCTATCGTTCATCTGACAAATGGACGGTAAAGATCCAATCATGATTGGATTTGCATTACCAAAAAAACTGGTTAAAATAAAAATCATCCTATTCAACCTCTCTTGAAAATCATCATCTTTAAGCTCTCCATCATCTCATCTTCAATAAAAATTATCATTAACCTAGTAAAATCATCCCAAATTCAAACACATTCAATGGTTTGGTTTGGTTTGGTTTGTTGGAGATTAAAAGATTTTTTTTTAAAAAAAAAAATCCACTAGGTTAGAGATTTAGGTGTATGTTGAACTCATATCTTCAACCAGGGTTCCAAATTGTTGATGATCCCCAAACATCGTCTGAAACCATTAGATCTTTTAGAACCCCAAAACATCTTGTCAACAAACGAACCCATTCTGTATTATCAAACAAACCCATTTTTGGGTTTTGAAGCACATTTCTAGGTTTCCACGACTAAAAACCTAGGAATGAGTTTTGAAATTACAATTTATTTAGGGAAAGAGAGAGAAGTAAGAGGAAAGGGAAGAGAGAGAGAAGGAAAAGAAAGGTAAAGGAGCACTATCGATGCCATCTTTGGAATCGTCGACATCATGTCAACGATGAGAGAGGAAGCAATGACGGAGAGAGAAGAGTGGGGAGATGAGAGTGAGGAGATCTGATGAATTTGATTTTAGTTGAGAGATGAAGATTAATTTTTAATTTTTATTTAAATTTTAATTTTTTTTAAATTAACCCATATCGAGATGGACGACAAAAATATGATAAATTAAAATATTATTTAATTTTTTTTAAATTAATCTCCACTGCCTATCTTAAAAATATAATGAATTTTTATTGTTATTTTCATTTAATTTATTTTAAAGTTTTTGAAAGTTGTTTTAAAAGAGAAAATAAAAATAAGATAAATAAGATCAAAAGACAGTTTTACCCCTCAAACAATTAATGTTAAAAATATTTTCATACTGGATAACTAATTTTTAATTTATTAAGAAAACAAAATTGATTATAGGGTTATTATCAATTTCCCCCTAAAAATGAAAATAACGTCAAATCTCTACTGGTTTTAAAAATATTAGCGAAAAAAAGTCCGATCGTCAATTATAATAGTGAAATGGTTAGGAAAGTGACAGATCCGTCAGTATTAAGGGTAAAAAGGTAAGTGGATGTTATCATAAATAATGGAATACAACTAGCATATAATATGTAATCTTTCTTTCTCTCTTCCGCTTACCCTCTCTCTTTCTCTCTATCACTCATCCCCCTCATCTCTCTGTTACTCCATCTTAGTCTTTTTCTCTCTTCCGATCGCTCACCCTCTCTCTTTCTCTTCCTCACTCACCATCTCTCTTTCTCTTGCTCTCATCACTCCATTTCAGCCGGTTCTCTTTCTTTTCTTACGCCACCGATAACCAGTTGATGATGGAAGTGGAAGGAGATCGGTCGGAGGAGAAACAACGTTGCAACGGAGATCATAGAGAAGACGGTGAGGAACGATGGGCTGTGTGTTATGGCGTCGAGTAGTGCGACGATGTGAAGATGGATCAGATCGTGTAGACGCTGTTCCCGATGCGGTTCGTGGAGAAGATGGAGAGGACAGTAAGAAACGACAAGTTGTGTGATGTCGTCGTGGAGCGGCGCAACACGGCGGTTTGGAGGTGGATCCACGGGCATCTAAAAACTGGGTTTGATGTAATTGATGAAGTATGAGTTTTAATGTAATTTGATGTAATTGATGAAATCTATGTGCTGTTGTTGTGACTTGTTGTCTCTTAATCTAGGTTTTGGTTGTTGTAAGGCCAAGAACTGGGTTTGTTGGATGTGTATGTATGTTATTGGTTGCTTTCTTTAGATCTGGGATATATATGATTTTTGTTTTTTTTTTTAATTTTTTTTAAATGTGGAGATATGTTGGAAAAGTTTTGTAATTTAATTTAATTTAATTTAATTTATTTACTTTTTATTCAAATTTAATTTATTTAATTCATTAATTTTTTTAAATTAATCTCCACCATCCATCTTAAAATGGACAGTGGAGAATAATTTGAAAAAATTATTTAATTTTCATTTATATTTTACTTTCATTTCGTCAAATTTATTTAATTTTTTAGATTTTTCAAAATAATATATTATTTATTTAATTTTTTTTAAATTTTGGTTATGAAATGATAGTTTGGTAATTGATTAATTGTTTGTTTTTTATTTTTTAATGTTTTAATATTGTATGGGTATTTTGATCTTTTATTATTTTAATCACAAAACCACTAAAAACCTGGATGAAAACCGCTTTTGGAAAACGGTAGGGGGTTTTTTGGCCAATAGTTTTAAACTAGAAGGTAAATTGAGGTTATTTTCGTTTTTAGGGCTTTTACGGATTTTCCCTCGATCACATTAAGTGACCGACACGACAGCAACCCGGCGGAAACGCAAGAGGAAGACACGTCAGACAAGGAGTGGGTCCAGGGAAGCTGCAAAAGCGCCAGGTGGTAATCAGTGAGTAAAAAGATTCGGAATCTACCCATGCTTCCTCCCCTTCCCTTCTACCTCTACACACAACCCCACCCCAATTAAAGAATCTCTCCCATTTCCTTTTTGTTTCTTTTTTAAAAACTCTTAAAACAGCAATAAAGCAGCATATAAAATAAATAAAATGAGGCACCGCTTTTTCTAGATTTCGAATATTTGAATCCATTCCACTTTGCGTCGATCGGTCGATCGTCGCTCCCTAGGGTTTCTCCTTCATCGTAAGTTCTCATTCTCACCTAGGTTCGCTTTTCTGTTTCGGTTGATATGTTGCCTGCTTAATTTTGTTTGTGTTTGTCATCGTTACATTTGCATCCAGTATAAGATCATGTGATGAGTTATGACCATACCCTGTCTCGACGTTTAATTATTTTATTTTATTTCTATTTTGCAGTTTAGTAGGTAGTTTTGGCCCGATCAAGGCTCGGAGATTATTGTTTGTAAGTGTGAAGATAGTTAAATTAGGTAGTTTTATGTGATGCTTCTGAATTTTGAGGGCGGTGAGGGAAGTTTCTCAAGTGAAACAACCTTTGGGTGGGTGTTGATTAGGCTTTTGAGTTCGTTGGGAGCTCAGCCCAATCCTTAGTTCATTTGTCCTTGTAGGGTAGGTAGCTGTATCTTTGAGGTTTGAACCATGAACCTTGGATGTACTTTGGTTGCAAATCTCCAGATCACCTTAATGAAGGTTTTTATTTGTTTTGCAGGTGGAGTTGCAGGCAGATAATCGTTCCCACGAGGGAAAGGGTCGTCCTGAAGGTTCTTGGAATCTTCGTACAACAGTTTGGGCTGCGACAGAGTTTATGCTTTGTTGACGGACCTATAGTGGAGGGTGTTTTGTAGGTTTTTAAAGTAATTATGGTGGTGATTTGGTGAATGCGAGAAGAATATATAGTTTGATAAGAAAAATGGATGATGATAGGGAAATGTTCATGTCGTTTCCCAGTTGGAATAATTCGCCGGAGATATCAGAGTCGCGTCTATTTATTGTGTCTTGCTTTGTTGCCGGGCTGGTTGGTATTTTGACCATAGCTTATACGGCTTTTCAATGGAGGAGGAATATTAATTTAAGCTGGATGAAAGCCATAGCTAGGTCGAAGAAGAATCCGAAGACAAGGCATAAGGTCCCGGTAGCTCCACATAATTGGGTTCTGGAATCTGTGTCTCGTGGGAAGAATTTGAATTGTTGTGTTTGCCTTAAGGCGATGTCACCATCTCAAACGCTGGGGCCGATGGTGGCTTCAGACAGTTTTATGCATCGGTGTAGCATTTGTGGTGCGGCGGTTCATTTGAGTTGCTCTTTGAATGCGCAGAAGGATTGTAAGTGTGTGTCGATGATTGGTTTTGAGCATGTGATGCATCAGTGGGCTGTTCGGTGGACGGAGATTGCAGGATCAACCCAATGAAGCTTTCTTCTGTAGTTATTGTGAAGAGCCGTGCAGTGGGTCTTTTCTGGGTGGATCTCCTATATGGTGTTGCTTGTGGTGTCAACAACTTGTACATGTAGATTGTCATAGTAACATGTCTAATGAAACGGGTGATATTTGTGACTTAGGTCCATTTAGAAGGTTAATTCTGTCACCCCTCTATGTGAAAGAATTGAACCAGACAGGTGGATTTTTGAGCTCAATCACACATGGAGCAAATGAGATAGCTTCAACGGTACGTGCAAGTATTAGGAGTCAGAGCAAGAAGTACAAAGCAAGGTAATGAACCCTCCGTTGACACAGTTAATGGTGGTAGTACCTGTGAAATGTCTACAGAAAGTACAGCTGATGCTCATAAAACAGTAAATGGTAATCATGGAATGGAGGAAAGTTGTAATGGCAGCATGACTGGGGGGAATTCTCATCAAGGTGGTGAATTGGATAACAAAACGGATTTGAAGCCCAGTTTTAAAAGGAGCGGGTCAATTAATCAGAAGGAAGAGTCTCATATATTAAGGATGATACAGAAATATGAGTTGATTGATTTGCCTCCTGATGCTAGGCCCTTGTTAGTTTTCATTAACAAGAAGAGTGGAGCTCAACGTGGAGATTCCCTTGGGCAACGATTAAATCTCCTTTTGAATCCTGTCCAGGTTTTGTTCTGTCCGATGCTAAATCTTCCATTAATCTTGTAATCTTTAGCATGCTTTGATTTGTGACTTGTTGCTGTTTTTCCTAACGCCCACCACCACCACCCTCTCTATATTGATAGAAAAGTATGTCTAAGATGTCTTTAATAGTAAGTTCAGGTAAATGCAATGTTGAAATTGGAGTATTATTGCTATTATTATTATTATTATGACAGAGACTCATCATGGGTGCTTGAGTCAAAGCTGATTACCCCAACAAAATCTTTGGTGTCACTCCCATTGTGCCATGACTTTAGAGTGTGCTCTGCCATCTCATGATGGGGACGCCACTAAATGTTTGTTGTCTTTTCTATCTAGATTTCCTTCAGCGAAATAGCAATAGCCTGCGGTAGAATTTGGGATTACTTAAAAGCCTGCAATACATTTATCTTTTGAGTTTATTTCCTTAAAAAGAAAAAAAATAGCATCATGTGAGGTTTAGTAGCTATGTTGTTGTTTTTTCTCTTATAAATGACTTTGCACTGAAATTGTGGATGAAATTTTCCCATTCCACAATTTGCTGTCTTTGACAATGTTTGTCCATTCTTAGAGTTGATTTCTGATTGTTACTATTAAGATGGATTCATGTGAGCTTAATCTATAGTTTTTTTTTATCATCAATCCTGTTGGGAATACTTGTTGATCTGAAAAGCATTTCTTTCAAATCAATTGGATATGTGAACTATCAATATGCTGTTTGATGCAGTAGGCTTATTTTATTTTATATAATATATTATTTATTCACTCAAATAACTAGGACCATTTATCTTTGAAGGTTTTTTCTTTTTTTTTTTTAACTTTGCCTCCAATTTTTTTTTCCTAAACAACATTGGTACTATTGAGTTTGCTATTTCTGAGGGTTGTTCATGTTGCTGCTTCTTTCAGGTTTTTGAGTTGAGCTCAACAGAGGGACCAGAAGTGGGTCTCTTTCTATTCAGAAAGGTGCCTCACTTCAGAGTTCTTGTTTGTGGGGGAGATGGTACCGTTGGTTGGGTTCTGAATGCCATAGACAAGCAAAATTTTGTTTCACCTCCTCCTGTTGCTATCCTTCCTGCTGGAACTGGAAATGATTTAGCCAGAGTACTGTCGTGGGGAGGTGGTTTGGGTTCAGTGGAGAGACAAGGAGGGCTTTGCACTGTATTGCACCACATAGAGCATGCTGCAGTGACCATTCTTGATCGGTGGAAGGTTGCTATTGTAAATAAACAGGGGAAGCAACTTCAGCCTCCAAAATTTATGAACAACTATCTTGGTCTGTAAACACATACATATTCCAGTTGTCCAACATAACTTTTCATTATAAACACAAAAGGCAGCCAATGTAGACTAGCTGTATGATCAATAATTGATGTGCACTCACTGTAGGCATTATGAGTTTACATGTATATTGGGTTCGTTTTAATTTGGCTGAAAAAAGATTTGAGATACTAGATAAATGATTTTGAGATTTGGCATAAATTGATTCTTGATGCAAAATCTTTATCTTGGACTTGTGCAAGTCTTGACTTCTTAATTACATTGTTTGTTCGGGTATCTGGGACAAGGTAGCATGGTAATTCTAGGTATTTGGTTCTTTAGGTTCAAATCAATAATTTAACATAATAACAACTTGTTCTGGTATTAAATGGTTTGTCCTTAGTTGCAGTTTTGTATCTTTTCATTCAACTTCTCTTTATGTATCACAGTTTGCTTGGAATATGTGGGTTTTGGGTTTTAGGAATGCTGTTTGGGACTCAATATCATTATGCTTTCAACTTATGAAATATCTTACTATGTGGTCTGTCATGATTTCTCACACATTATGGTTATTAACTTTGGTGGGCTTTGTTCTCAGGAGTTGGGTGTGATGCAAAGGTTGCCTTGGACATTCACAATCTACGGGAGGATAATCCAGAAAAGTTTTATAATCAGGCAATTTTCAAACTTTGACTAGAATGGATTATCAAAAGGTTTGCTGAAATAATAAACATGACGAGGTACCTAGTAGTTTTATGTGTAAATTATTTATAGATTCAGATGTGGAGAAACCCGTTCTGTTTTCCTTGTTGCTAAGTAAGTTAAAATCCTTACATTTAAATTTCTTGTATGAAAAGCTAATGTGTGTTACAATTTGTGTATGGCTGTAATTTGTAAGAAGTGGGACTAGAATGACAGTTAAATAATTGAATTTGGATTAATCTGTTCAGTCTTGTATTTTGGATGATGCTGGCTGAATTATATACATCGTGGCCTATAAATGGACCTCGTGTGAAATTTTACATGGTAACACCATCCAATTTATGAAGTCCCTGTTTATTGAACAATTTAACTAATGATAAAGGATGAATTGTGTATTCTAATTCATTTTATTTAATGCTGTTTCTACTGAGATAGATTTAGTAATTAATAAGGTCTATCTGCAGAGGCTGTAAATGAATCATATATGCATTGAAGTAGAAGACAATCTCTTAGATTATATTCTTCTGTGTGAAGCATTGTTTGTGTACATACTCATGCATATATGGTTATGTGGGAAGTTCATACAAGTTGGATATTATACTAATCAATGTGTTTTTTTTTTCCTTTAAAATATATATATATTTTACTACCATTGTTTGTTTTTCAGCGTTCCTATATTTACTTGTCCCAATTTTTAGTAGCTTAAACTAAAGTATTACCATCTAAATGCAGTTTATGAATAAAGTTCTGTATGCAAGAGAAGGTGCTAAGAATATAATGGATCGGACATTTGTAGATTTTCCTTGGCAAGTTAGAGTGGAAGTTGATGGTGTAGAGATAGAGGTCCCTGAGGTGAGCATTGAAATGGTTTTAATATAATGGCTCTAACAAATATTTTCAACTGTCAATAAATGTTTGGATGGTTGGGTGTCTTGGTTATGTGATGCACAATGTTGAAATTATGGTGTTAAATCTATTCTCACTGCAGTTCTATATTTATTTAGTATTTCTGTTGCCAGCAGCTATATGATAACTTTTTCATTCTTGCTTTATACATTTGCAGGATGCAGAAGGTGTACTCGTTGCAAACATTGGAAGCTACATGGGTGGTGTAGACCTTTGGCAAAATGAGGATGAAAATTATGATAATTTTGACCCACAATCTATGCATGATAAAATTCTAGAAGTTGTGAGCATATCTGGAACATGGCACCTTGGAAAGCTTCAGGTAATGGGGTACTTAAAATAGACTGTATCTGAATTGTGTCAAAACGAAATAGTGAAAATTGTAGAATATTTTATAAAAGCCACTCAATGTGGCATAAAGTTCTATACTTCTGTTTGGCATGCAAGGAGTATTTGATCAGAATCCCAGGCAGCACACTAGGGCCTATATTTGATTCTGAATTTGAAAGTCTGCAATCACTGAGTTGTTTTTCTTTTATATTAAAGAAAAAAGCAAAATTAAAATTATAGAATCGGCAATGTCTTCTCTGATGTCTTGATGTTCTGATATCCTGATGCCCCCTACTGCACTTGGGCAGGTAACATTGTTATGGTCTGACTTGGTTTGTTTTATTTCAATTTTATGTGAATTTTGGGATTCTTTTGAACTTCAAGATTCTCATTTCAGAGGAGAATTTATGAGCTGCTATGTGTGTGAGAACAGGTGGGGCTTTCTCGTGCTCGAAGACTTGCACAGGGACAGTCAATCAAGATACATCTCTTTGCTGCATTGCCAGTTCAAATTGATGGAGAACCTTGGTTTCAGCAGCCTTGTACAGTAGCCATTTCACATCATGGACAGGTGCAATCTCTCTCTCTCCTCCTTCTCTCTCACTTGGACTTGCATACGTGCCCAACTTTCGCACACATAAATTAAATTAATTAGCAAATAAACCCAGCTGGATCAGTGTGCGCGTGCACTAGCATCAAAGTGCTATTTGTACATTATTCCGATAGTAGTACATATGGATTGATTTCCATTATTTCCCATATTCAATATTTGCTTAAACTAGAAGGTCCTACAGACCATTCAGTGATCTATTTATGAATTAACGATTCTGCAGATGTATTCTTACATCGCGGGCTTGCATCATAATTTGTAAAGGTTCACTATGCAAACTACTTCTTTTACATAAGTTATGGAACATTTACAAGTTTCTCGTTGGTGTTTGTAGATGTATTCTTCCCTCATGGGTTTGCATCTTAGAGTTTCACTATGCAACTACTCCATATGCATAAATTACTAAACATTTACAAGTTTTGAGTTGGTGTTTTTCTCACCAATTTGCAGGCCATAAGTTTCATAATAGTGTCCCCTAATTTGACCCAAGATCTTGACAGTGATTTATCACAAAGTTGGTTTTTAGTTGTGCTATTTAAGTGGAATGCTTGGTTAGTTATCTGTAAACAGCTTTATATCCTGCTTGTGATCCATTGAAAGTTTAGCTAGTTCTTCTGCTTGGGCAGGCTTTCATGTTGAAGAGGGCTGCCGAGGAACCTCTTGGACATGCAGCAGCTATAATTACTGATGTGCTTGAAAATGCTGAAACCAACCATGTAATTAATGCTTCACAGAAGCGAGCTCTTCTTCAAGAAATGGCATTACGGCTGTCTTAAAGGTTCCTTTGGCCAGCAATAAGTTCTGGTTACACTAGTATACTCAAATACATCCGTTTGCTTTATATCACTTGTATGTCTTTCAAATGTCTTATATAATGATCGTAGCTGAACCATGTTTGTATACTAAAAGGGGCGTAGGAAAATCTATACAAGAGTGGAACTCAGAAAATTTTGTATTCAAAATATGTTTTGAGTGAGATGAGATGGAAGTTGGCATCACCGGTACTTTGCCGTTTTTAGTTTCTAAATACTTCTCATTCCAGGTTGTTGGGACATGAGAAAAGAAATAATAAATGAGCAGAACAGTATAAATTTTCTTTGAGTTGTAAATTTTCTTTGAGTTGAAACATTAAAGTTAGACGCTTGACATAGATTTCATGGAATGACTATAAATTTAATTTTATACACATGTTTATTCATATTGCCTAAAATGCTGTTGCTAAACATGTAAACTCTTGTTTGTCTGCTTATACCGTAGCAATCCTTGTTTAACCTTTTTCCACAGCCTTATTACTAATCCCCCGGTAGCTGCTCTTGGAGCCCTTGTGCTCCCTTTTCTGTCATGAATTACACTGTTTGCTGGCTGAAACCCGATTTTCTTTGGTGACTTGGCATTTTCCTTGTGCATGCGGTCTAAGCGCCGGCGGTAAAATGGGGATTTAATGTAGCTCAAGTAAGTGGGGGAAAACCCGGTTGAGCCGAGCATGGCCTTGTTGAGTTGGCGAGTCACGGCATGGAGCTCGAAAGAGTCATACAAGGTGCTGCCGTTGTGCCGTGGGCTCAGCCTGCAGATAGGGTTGACGTTCTGAAAAGGAGGGGTCACTGGTAGCTGTTTCTCAACCGGGGAATCCGCAGAATAGGGGAGGTCTCTTCGCATTGAAGCTTCCCCCATTATTTTGAGAGAAACTTGATTGAATTTTGATTGCGTTTTGTGGTTGAGAATGCGTTTATTTCTGGTTGTTTCTCGTAGTTAACGTGGTTTTAGAATAATCTTAAGTTTAACAAGAAAAATGGCATTGTTTTCTACGTTAAAGCATGTTGTCACATGTTCTTGGAGTGTTTTTGATGTTGGATTTATAACTATTTAACTATTTCAAATTCAAAACTAGTTTTTAAACATCTGTAGTTATTTTTATAGTATATGAGTTCAGAGAAGTATATTTGAGTGCTTGTTAACAAAACTAAACTACGATCTTTGGGTGTCTTTCTTTTTCACTATTTTTCTTTTCCAATATCCAAGGATTGAAGTCATGGGAAAGCTACAATATATGGTTAGATATTATTATTATTATTTTCTTTGATATTTCAAGTATATTTATAATTGTTGATATCTCTTGATAAATACTCTAAAATATAGTTTAGAATTTAACACTATTTTCACTCTGTTATCTAATATATGGGAGAAAAAGATCTATACTTAAGTGGGGGAAAATGTTTTTCAATCGAGGAGATTTATACATATCCATACAAAGATGGATTAGGAAGTAATTATTTATTTTATGGATAAATTGATTTGGTGGGATAAACCAATGCGTTATTCCACCTGATGAGTGGAATGTTATTATTGTTTCGTGAAATGAGAGTACACACAAATAGCATGTCTTCATAAGTCACATCAAGTTCTTTTAATCGAAAGAAAATTTCCCAATCCTTATTTGACCCGAGTCATCTAGATGGTGACGTTGAACCTGAAGTTGCTCCGTCAATTGGGAATGTGAAACTTGATAAAGAAAATTTGATTGCTTCTTGTTTCCAAAGGTTCTGACATTTCCTCTATCAATGGTTGCCTTGAAAATTCCCATATTTGATAGATTCACCTTCGAATCAGATTGGATTCCAATTCTACCCTAACTTGACTTCTTTACTTCTTCCACCACCATCTACGCACCTACTTTACAAATAGTGACATTCCAAATTCTTTGTATTCAATTTTCAATAACGACTTGGTTGATGTGAATTTACTTATAATCTTTATTCTCATGATTTCGAAGCAATTACGACTATAACATCATTTGAGTAGAAGAATTAAAGATAAATCTTAAGCTGTATAGTTTTACCCTTTAATTATAATTTTTATAAACATTTATAAGTGCTAACATATATACTTGCACATTTCTCATGGTTAATATCTTTCCATCCAATTTATAGTTTTGTGTTGAGATTCAAGTTTTATTAAACTTTAGTTGTCTTCCGATTACAAAAGTGGGGGTTTTAAGTCTCATTAAATATATTTTACAAATTTTGATGTATAGTTGTCTTCAATTTTAAAAGTATATTTTGTATATAATTGTCTTCTAATTACGAGAGTAGAGGTTTCAAGTGTCATTAAATATATTTTATAAATTTTTGTATATAGTTGTTTTTTGATTGTGAAAAATAAATATACGGATTCTTAAGCATTAACGTCTCGAATTAAGATTGCCTAATTTGTGTAGGAAATTTTGATAGCGGTAAGAAACAAAATTTATCATGCTTTGTTTCTATTGAATGTCAAATCAATCAGAATACTGTTTTTAGTGGAATTGACCGGATTGCCCATAGATTCTGGAACAAAGTTATTGATTATTAGCCATATTTATTCATACTCATATTCAACATGGACCTAGAAAATTTTTAAGATATGTTTCCACATTAAAGAAAAATTGGTATTATTAGGCTCTTCTATACTTGTTTGGCAGGTCTGGTATCCTTGTGGCTTGATTTTCAAACTATGGTCCATGATTCAAATTGACTGCAAACCTTATTGAAGGTACAGCAGCAGCCATCTTCGAAACGATGTTAGATTGCCCAATTAATGAATTGCACAACTATCCGAATTTCAAAGATTTTATTTCAAGTGATAAAAGTTTGGCGTACCAAGGATTCATGTTGCACAAAATTTGGTCAAATGACAAACTGAATTAAACATATGAAAAAAAAAAAATGAATTTGAGATCCCATTTCAAGAAAAAAAAAAGAATTTTTTTTTTTTTGAACTAGCACCAACTTTCAAAAAACCATTCTTTGCAAGTGAACTGAGATAATCTTCTATGTTGATATCTTTTTGCCGATCTAACTTACCTCATGATAACGCAATGCATTTAAAAAAGATGAAAAAAATAATAATAAATCTTAACCATTGATCACACATGTTGCTAGATTCAAAAGGTCGACGAAAAAATCATAGTTCAAGTGGTCAAAGTTTGATCTAATAAGAATTCATGTTGCATAAAATTTGGTTATGTAGCAAGTTGAATTAAACATATGGAAAAAAAATAAAATTTTGAATATTTCAAAGAAAAAAATGAAACGAGTTTTCGAACCAACATTTCAAAATAATTTTTTTTAACAACATAGTTTACGAACAAAGAAGAAAAGGACCATAGTTCATGATCTTTATTCACGACATATAGTTTGTGAATCATGATAATGCTAAAAAAATTATTTTGAAAATCTGGTATTAGTTTAAAATTCATTTTCTAAAAAAAAAAAAAAAAAACTCACACTAATTTTAGTATTATTTTATAGAATTTAGTTTACATTTGATATAACTTATCTATTGATTAAAAGTATTTTTTTAATGTCCAAAGCTCTACTTGATTTTTTTACGTCTGGTTGTCATTCTAGTAGAGTTTTTGAGTCATTGAAAAAGTTGAAAAAAAATCTACTTGGTTTTGAGCTTTTCCAAATGGATCTTTTCAAGCTTTTAAAAAAATTAAAATGTTTAATATAACCTTATTAATATCATTATACCCTTAAAAATATTTAATCATTTTTGCTAAATTTATAATTTAAAAGATCTTTTTTAATTGACAACCAAACAACCAATAACTTCTTTTTTAAAAGCTCGATCTACTTCCAAAAGATCTATTTTTAAAAGATTTATTTGGAAAAACTGTATCAAATAATGCCTTAGTCTTAACATGAAAAACGTAAACTTTTAAATAAAATGTTTTTTCACTTAAAATAAAGGGAAAACTTTATTTTAGTCTCTGAGGTTTCGCGAAATATCAAAATTTTAAGCATCTATTGGAAACAGTTTTTTTCATCCCTAACTTTTTCCAAAACTCTTCAAAAAGATCCAAATCGTTGGTCAACTAATGGTCAAACTAACCAAAAAACATAAAAAGACTCAATTACCCCTCATAACCTAAAATGACTATTTTACCCTTAATACAATTAGAATATTATATAATATTTGACCAAGGACAAATTGACACGTATACCATAATTATATATTTTTAAAAAAAAATCTTATTATTTTTTGTTTAAATTAAACAAAAATTTAATATAAAAAACAAATTTTAGGAAAAAAAAATCAGACTTCGCCACCTCTTTCGCCTTTCCGCCGCCTCTGCCCTTCTCCTTCTTCTTCTGCCCAGATCAGTCCCTTCTTCTGCCCAGATCGAACCCAGACGGAGAGGCTCCTCTCCTTCTGGGTTCAATCGAACCCAAATGGAGCCTCTCCGTCTAAGTTCGATCGAACCCAGATGGAGCCGCTCTCCATCTGGGTTCGATAAAACCTAGATGGAGAGGCTCCGTCTAGGTTCGATCGGACCCAGACGAAGAGCGTCTTCGTTTGGGTTCGACGAACCCAGACTAGTCGAACTCGATCTTCATCTGGGTTCGACGAACCCAGACGAAGTTCCAGCTGCTTCGTCTGGGTTCGTCAAACCTAGATGAAGGTCCTCAGCTGGGTTCGATCGAACCCAGATGAGGAGCTTCATCTGGGTTCGTCATCAACCCCCTGTTTCCAATTTTTTTTTTTTTTTTTCCATAAACAGTTTTGATTTTTATTTCTTAATGTTGTTGTTGTGTTGTTGATGTTATTGTTGTGGGAGATGTTTTTTATGATGTTGTGATGGTCTTGATAATGTTATAGTATATGGAGTTGTTGATGATGTTGATGAAATTGGTTGTTGATGATGTTGGTAAAGGGTTTGAATGTTGGTTTGTTGAAGATGGTGGAGATCCAATCTGGTGGATCTCCACTTTTGATTTATTATTTATTTATTTTATAAAATTAATTTTATGTATATAATAAATTATTTAAATTTATATATTCTCTATAAAAAGACTATTTTGCCCTTTCCATCCAAATAATTTGTCACCGTTGACCATCAGTTGACCAATGATTTGGACTTTTTTGAAGAGTTTTGAAAAAGTTAGGGATGAAAAAAGCTGTTTCCAATCGATGTTTAAAATTTTGATATTTCGTGAAACCTTAGGGACTAAAATGAAGTTTCCCCTAAAATAAAATATAATCAGAAAGAAAAAACAATTTTGTCTCATTTAATTTAAATCCTAAAATTAACAAGTTTAAAATGTGAAAACCTGACACCACTTGGACTTGAGAGAGGTGAAACCGGGTTGCCATGAATTCAAGAAAAAACACTTGAGAGCATTTTCTTCAAATAGCATGATTGTTAGTACTTGGATGTGAAAACAATCTACCATCTGACCACCCCCCCCCCCCCCCCCCCCCCCCCCCGAAAATTACTTCCATTATTGACCAAATTAAGAGAATCCAACCCCATTGGATGGCCGAAAAGGAAACAGAATGAATGTGTGATTGTGATATGTTTGTAACTTTCTATGAAAGGATGTTATCATTCTACTCTCCTAGATTTCCTTACTCCCATATCTTGCAGGTCCACCTCATGCACAGGTTTTGTACAACCGGATTCAATGTTAACAAGTTTCACAAAAATAAATAAATAAAAATTTAACATTGATAAAAGGATGTATTCGGTTTAAAATTAATTAAAATTTAAAATATTTAAAAGGTTTGGATATATTCAATTCAGATTTGAATGAATTCTATTGAGATCTAGGTATATTTAATTCAGATTTATATGAAATCTATTAAAATTTAAATGTATTCAATTCAAATTTATATGGAATTCAATAAAATATTAAAAAAAAATCATTGATTTCACTGATTTCATTTAATTAAGTGTATTCAATCCATACTTGAATGAATTTTATTAAAATTCAATCAAGATTTGTATGGAAACTATTAAAATTAAGTATATTCAATTCAGATTTATATAAAATCTAATAAAATATAAATATATTAAATAGGTCATTGATTTCACTGAATTAAGTGTGTTCAATTCAAATCTGAATGAATTTTCAATCTAGATTTATATTGAATCCATTAAAATTTAAGTGTATTCAATTCAGATTTATATGAAATTCAATAAAATATAAATGTATTAAAAAAAAGTCAATGATTTCATAAATTTTGTTTCATAATGAATTTGGATGACTTTTAAAGTGATTTTCATAGGAAAAAAATATTATACCAAATCTTATAAACTAATTATTGATTAATGTTAGATTTTTCAAATTTATTGTTTAAATTTATATTTAGTATATGAGTTATAAATATTTTATAAATTATGATGTAATAATTAATATGATATTAAATTTAAGTTAAAAATTTAGAAAATCTAGATTCTTTCTTGCACTCAACTTTAAAAGGACGACATTACATTGGGCCGTGTGGTCAAAAGAATTACTGGTGTGCTGACCTTTATACGATAAAGGTTACAGTGGTGTGGGCTGATCATAGGCCAGCTATAAAAGTGAAGTCCAACTACATAAAAAAGGGAAAAACTTTATTTTGATTTTAAGATCTTAAAAAATATTAAGTTTTTTAAACTATGGTAAAAACAGTTATTTTAAAAATATTTTTTTTTATTCTTAATTTTCAAAAGTTTTTCGGAAAGGTTCAAAACAGTTTGTCATTTGATGGTCAACATTAATAAAATATATAAAAAAATATTTTTATTCCTAATGAATATTAGTTTTATGTAAATTATCAAATTATTATAATAAAATTATAAAATTATAAATTAAATTATCTAAAATGTTTTAAAATTTAAGTTGTTAAAAATGACTTAAAGTCACCATTGACAATCGGTTGAATAACAGTTTAAACTTTTTTGAAAA
The DNA here is from genome assembly GCA_021234005.1 of Nephelium lappaceum. Lineage (NCBI taxonomy): Eukaryota > Viridiplantae > Streptophyta > Magnoliopsida > Sapindales > Sapindaceae > Nephelium > Nephelium lappaceum. The sequence goes on from JAIZFV010000573.1 coordinate 65,091, forward strand.
GTTTTGAAAAAATTAAGAATAAAAATAGCTGTTTTTAAAAGAATTTTAAAAGCTTAGATATTTTTTGAAATTTCCAGATTTAAAATGAGGTTTCACCGTAAAAAGAAGAAGTGAGTAAAATTATTACACACGTCAGAGAGTAACAACAAGCAAGTCTGTGGGATCAAAGGAATATATTTGGTTGCTTCAAAAATCAAAAGCGTTACACCTCCACGCTTCAAGTCCTTCAACATTATTATTAATATTATTATTGTGTTGTTTGGAGCCGATTTGTGGGCTTATTATCAGGTACCAACACGTTTATCTCTCGTTGCTTTCCTCTCAATCAACCTCCCTCTGTCTCTCTCCAACTCTTCACCTTATGCATTTGTTGATTATTCTATTACCCTCCATATCACGTTGTACGTGGATGAAACATAATTGCATTCATGTTTTGAAAACGTATATTTATTGTTTAAAAAGTGGGGGAAGCTTTAATTTTATTATTAATGGTTTTTAGACGTTACGAGTTGAATGAGGACTGTTTACTATAAAGTTATTTTCATTTCGAGAGTGATATTTAGGTTTTTGTTTTTAACATGAATGTTATAAGTTACTTTAGGAGAAGTATTTAGGTTTTTTATTAACTAATATTTAGGTTTTGAAAATGTGTATTTATTGTTTCGAAAAAGAATAAAGTTTTGAACTTTAATTCTTTTATTAGGGTTTTTTATTTGAATTTTAGATGTTATCAGATTGGGTCAGTAGTCTGTCAATAAAAAGGTCAAATCCAGATTTTTTTTCTTTTTATTATTTATTTATTTTTATTATTGTTTGTAGTTATGACTTTTTATTGTGTGCTTGAATTCAAAGGGGCTATGGTAGTGGTGTCTGTCCACCTATTTGTCCATGCCTGTGCCATTTGTATGGTAATCAATGGATTGTGATGTAATCAATGGACTGTGTAGAGATCACAAGACGTGAAAAGTCCTTATATTTATGTGGGGAAGGTAAAAAGTAACTGATCTTACAAGCAAATGGGTAGTGTTAAACAGTCTAAAAATGTTATTTATTAATGGTGTTGGTTAATTTTTTCTTTTTTACAAGTAAAAGTGGGGATGTGCATGAATTTTACTTGCTAAGTTTGGTTCTGAAACGTCCTGTTTGAAAACGTGTTGAACGTTTCCAGTTCAGCTTTTGGATCTGACTTTGCTTAGGTTTGTGAAAGGTACTTACTTGGTAGATCTAAGATGGGTTTTGTGGATATTTAAGAAGGTTTTGGTTCGTTTGCCATTCCTCAACATTTTAAGGTTGTTCTTCTACCTCCCCGTATATTTATTGAACACAACCGGTCCATCTCATATACCCTTTCATTTTCTGCTGTGGAGTTCTTTGTGTTCTTCAAGTGGTTTTTTGAAATCCATAAGGTATTTTAGGCCACCCCTGGTTCAGCTCTCTTTATGATTTCATCGGACTTTTTTTTTTTTTTTGGGATATGTAGGTGTTGTTTCAATGTTAATATTCTTGCTTGTATGGTTAGTTTTGAGAAATTGTGGGAATCTGTTTTCTTGTTATGTTGTTTGGAGTTGAAAGCTCACCCTAGGATTTGCTATATTGTTGCAGTAAGATATATGTGCTGGTAACTAATGTTTTCTTGCCTTCTAGGAGTTACCCCTGGATTTTGTTAGATCCTTTACAAATACAGATTCCTTGAGAATACAATGGTTCTACTTGAGTTTTGGATCAGGATTATTGTGTTTAATGATATTCAATAAGGAGGGAAAAGAAACCATATTGTGGCCACATGATTTGATAGTGTCACCAGTCACAACTTGAGCTGGTCATATTGAGGGGATCCAAAATTCAAGCCTAAAACTTCAGTGTACCTTTTGCTTTTGTGATATATTATAATATTAATTCATAAAAGGAATATGCGTTTTACATGAATTGTTTATATGCAAATTGCTATTTATTAAAGAAAGAAATAGGGAAGAAAAAGAAATATGATTTTGTAGAAGATGTTTTTCTGTATATAATGAAGTTATACGCTTATTTACATTTGGATTTCATATTTTCTTGTCTCTGAATAGGAATAGTGTGTTGTTCAATCTTATACTTGTATAACAACTTGGTTTTTTTTTCGGGTACTGTCTACTAGCATAATGGTGAAGATTTGTTGCATTGGAGCCGGGTATGTTGGGGGTCCAACGATGGCAGTTATCGCCCTCAAGTGCCCCTCTATTGAAGTAGCTGTTGTTGATATCTCTGTCTCTAGGATCACAGCTTGGAACAGTGATCAGCTCCCGATTTATGAACCTGGTCTTGATGATGTGGTGAAGCAGTGCAGAGGGAAGAATCTCTTCTTCAGCACTGATGTTGAGAAACATGTCTCTGAGGCGGACATAATTTTTGTTTCTGTTAACACCCCAACGAAAACTCGAGGCCTTGGAGCTGGCAAAGCAGCAGATCTTACGTATTGGGAGAGTGCAGCCAGGATGATTGCTGATGTATCCAAGTCCAACAAGATTGTTGTTGAGAAATCCACGGTTCCTGTGAAAACAGCCGAGGCAATTGAGAAAATTCTGTCTCACAATAGCCAGGGAATCAAATATCAGATTCTCTCGAACCCAGAATTTCTTGCTGAGGGTACTGCAATCCAGGACCTATTTAAACCCGATAGAGTCCTAATTGGTGGCAGAGAAACCCCTGAAGGCCAAAAGGCTATTCAAGCGCTGAAAGATGTTTACGCTCAGTGGGTGCCTGAAGACAGGATCATTACTACCAATCTGTGGTCTGCTGAACTCTCCAAGCTAGCTGCCAATGCCTTCTTGGCTCAACGTATCTCTTCTGTCAACGCTATGTCCGCTCTCTGTGAGGCCACTGGTGCAGACGTTGCTCAGGTTTCTCATGCTGTTGGTAAGGACACCAGAATTGGACCCAAGTTTCTGAATGCCAGTGTTGGGTTTGGAGGTTCTTGCTTTCAGAAGGATATACTCAACTTGATATACATTTGCGAGTGCAATGGCCTCACCGAGGTTGCAAATTATTGGAAACAGGTTATTAAGATAAATGACTACCAAAAGAACCGCTTTGTGAATAGGATGGTCTCTTCCATGTTTAATACCGTTTCAGGCAAGAAGATTGCTGTTCTGGGGTTTGCATTTAAGAAGGATACAGGTGACACAAGGGAAACTCCGGCAATAGATGTGTGCAAGGGGCTGTTGGGGGACAAGGCCCATATAAGCATATACGATCCACAGGTCACCGAGGATCAAATCCAAAGAGACCTTTCAATGAAAAAGTTTGATTGGGACCATCCAATTCACCTGCAGCCAATGAGCCCTTCTGCTGCAAAGGAAGTGACTGTGGTTTGGGATGCTTATCAGGCAACGAAGGATGCTCATGGAGTCTGCATTCTTACCGAGTGGGATGAATTTAAGACCCTTGATTACCAGAAGATTTATGATAACATGCAGAAACCTGCATTCATATTTGATGGTCGAAACATTTTGGACGGTGCAAAGCTGAGGGAGATTGGATTTGTTGTTTACTCGATTGGGAAGCCATTGGATCCATGGTTCAAGGACATGCAAGTTCTAGCATGAGATGATGGGTACCCTCTTCATGGAGTCTAGAGCTTATAACTTTCTGAGAAATGCTGTTTTATTCTTTACATTTTTTTTCTTACTAGTTTTACTTTCTGGTTACAATGGCTCTAAATTACAGTTTTTCTTGTTATCAGTTGGGACTACAGATGTAATATCAAAACATCCTTTTAGTATGCTCTATTACAAGAATAAATGCTTAATGCTTTAAAAAAGGCTTATACCAGGTGGTATCTATCACTTATATTTGCTTCTCTTTTGGTCTTGGAATTTCTCAACATTATTATTTTTCAGAATTTGAATGACCAGATTAACTACTCAAGTTTAAAATGTGTTTGAAAGTGCTTTTAATTGAATGTACTTTTGTTTCACTTTTGTGGCCATCTCAAGCTTTTACTCAAGAAAAGCTTTTGTGTGATGAGATCAATATAAATCAGTTTTCTAACAGGAATTTTGTGCTCATCTAAGGTGATTCATTAGCTCAGTAATTAAATGTTTCTTTTCAGATTCGGTTCCCACATGAAATTATTTATATGCCATTACAAAATGAGTTTCAACTATTTTCCAAACAGATTTATGTTTTGTATAATAAATACTAGAAATAATGGTGTCAGAGCGAGAACAAATAATTTGGACAGAAATCCAACATACCAAACAAAAAACCATTGGAAATACTATATTCTTCTTTTACTAATTTTCAACCTATATAAAAAAAATGTCAAGTGTACATTTTATAAAATTAGCTAGTAAGTGCTTCAGTTAACTATTAAATCCGACGAGGTTTTGTAGAGTCTTGAAAAAAAAAATAATAATGATACTTGTCTGTGTGGTACCTAATTCTTGACTTTCCTAATATGATACTTGTCAGTTTAAAGAAGGTTGGCAATTTGGCACATCTTTTCACGTAATTTAGTGGATGTATTCACTTCGACATCTATTTATCGAAGTTTGATGATTTTTTTTTTAATAATAGATTTTGATGAAATTCATAAATTCTATAAACTGTATATTGATTTTTATAGAATTGTATAAAATAAAAAATCCAATAAAATGGTTTAGGGTTTGAAATAGGCCAATTCGGTCTAGATTCAACTAGTTGCCACCCTTACAAATTTTGTGTGGAGAAAACTATCCATATAAAATTTGTAAAAAAGGCTTTTGGCAAGACTTGAGCTATCACCACGAAAATAAAATAGAATATACACAATCACATATGTTAAGAAGTGATGTTAAATTCAATTATTAATTTTTTGAAATATTACAATTGAATTAGAATTAAAAAAATGAGATATGATTCAACCTCACGACCTCATACCGTAGGCGTGAGTTCTTTCCTATTGAAATACCATCAACTTATTGTTTCCAGTTTAGTTTTTAAAAGGTTCATTATCATTACCAAATATGTTTAGTGAGATTGGTGACAAGGAGTATTCATTGAACCTGCTAATGTTTAATGTATGAATTCCCGGTATTGCACGTGTTATCATAATAAAACTAAAAAAGGGGGGCCGTCTTAATTATTTAGATAGAGACAAATTGGAGGGTAATTTATAATTCGGAGGAAAAAGAAAGGAACGCGGTTTTTGGGTGGGTCGTCTAGCCAGCGAGAAGAAGAAGAAGGAGAAGGAGAAGACCCCACCAAAAACCTCTGCGACCCACGCCACCGATAACACAAAACCCGAATTCCCTTCGATCACTTTCGACGGCGGTTTATGCTTTGGTGTTGATTATCATCTGAATCAGCCAACCAAACGAACAATCATGGGCTGCTGCGAGAGCAAACAGGCGGCGGCGTACAAGGTCAACCAGGTTTCTCGTTGGCGGTCAACGGGCATTGTCGCTTTACGCGACGCCAAATTGAAGGCAACCCACCTCCTCCCCATCTCATTTTCCTTTTCTGTTATTTGCTCTTTTATATATATATATATATATACATTGTCTGCCTTTTTTTTTTTTTTTAACATTTAATTTTCTGTGTTTTAACTTATTGTTAATATATCATGTATGTTTGCATATATGTGTTTGATGAGTTCAAACTGTGGTTTTTGGGCACATAACCGTGTGCATTTTATAAAATAGTCCTGGTTATAGGAGTAGATATGGAGTCATTGATCTCGTGTCTATTTGGTGTTAGTTTTTATAAAAAAAAAAAAAGTTAAAAAAAGAAAGAAAAAAACTATGGTTTTTGCAATGTAATTTATATGTTTGTAATTAATCTATTTCCAAGTACATGTGTTTGTTGAATCAATGAAGATTCAGATATCATTTAGCTGGCATGTACAATTAGACATCGTTTCTTTTTGTTGCAGAATATGTATGAATATTCAGAATTTCTTTTTGTATACATAATATCAATGGGTTGATTTGATGTGGGTGAAGTGTATAGTGTAGATGCTAACGGATATGTGTTGAATTAGCATTTTTTTTTTTTTGTAATTTAATAAAAGTTCATTTGCAATGCGGAAACGAGACATTTCTTTTAATAGATAGGCTTCACTTGAGCGGGCTGTTGGTTTTGGTTTGTTTTGAAGAGGCCAACTGGGATCGGCCAATATAAATGATGAGAGGAGAAAGAATTAGTTATCTCTGGACTAGTTTTAAGAGCTGGAAGGAGAATCTAGACACGCATTATGTTTGCCTGGGTTCTTGTTTAACAATAACGTTTGGCAAATAATAGTGTAATTTATTGCCTATAATGGCTTTAATTTGGTTATCTGTTATAAGGTTGAGCCCATTGTTATCCCTGGGTGTTGATTTAAGAGGTAAAGGGTGTGCTGGATATTGTTTTATTTTTAGAAGAATTAAAAGAAAATTAATAAAGACGCTGTCTGTAACTCATTTGTGCATTGTATAATAGGCTTTTAATATCACCAATCTGTAATTGTCAGTATGGAAAATGGTATGAATATTTGTTGATAGGAACAATACGATGAAACTGAGTCATGAAGTATAGCAGTTCATGTGGCCATGGCTGTGGATGCTGGCTTATATTTTTTGTTTGTTGGTGTATTCTATTCTTACTTTATATGTTTCCTTGAATAGACATTTCCGGATGACGTTCTCGATCTGGACAAAGCTGTGCGCACTCTTGACTTAACACACAACAAATTAGGTAATCATTCTATTATTGTTATTATTTTTACTAGTAGTAGTAGTAGTACTGGTGGTAGTGTGGAAACAGTATTGTGCAATTTTATCTTCATGTAACTAATGAGGCTTTGGTAGTCTCAGCATTTGTGTTTGAAGTGAACTTGATCTTTTTGATCTATTTCTCTGCAGTTGACATTCCTATGGAAATCAGCAACTTAACCAACATGCAGCGCCTTGTAAGAATTTGATTCTACAGTACAGTATATCAAATTTGTCCTGTTTTGCAAGCACATAACCTTAAAGAGTTCCTATGATGGTCTTCTAATTGTATCATGAACCACGATTGACAAAACTCAAGTATGTGTTGAAGTGTATCTTTTTTTTATTGTTTTTTTATTTAATTTTTTTTTATTTTTTATTTTCAGGTGTTAGCTGATAATCTCATTGCACGACTACCTGTAAATTTGGGGAAACTTCAGTCTCTAAAAGTTATGACACTTGATGGGAACCGAATTTCTACCTTGCCTGATGAATGTAATAGTTTTCTCTAAATAAATAAGAGACTTCATGTTACTATAGGTGCACTGCATTTATGCCTAATCTCCAAACTTCATAGGTCTTTGTTTCCTACATGAGACTGCTTTGCTTCTCTAATTTTATATAATTTTTTTTTTTCTGTCTAGTGGGCCAGCTGGTGAGGCTTGAGCGGTTATCCATCTCAGGAAACATGTTGGCATGCCTGCCTGAGACTGTTGGGAGCTTGCGCAATGTAAGTTACTACATCTACTGAAAATTTGAATTTAGTTGAATGATCATTTATTTGCAAGTATACCAAAGTGAATTTGTGGAACATGAACCTAAATTTTGCATTCATCACTCTTTAGTAGTGTTCATATAGGGAAACAGCTTACATCAATCACATCTTGCTATAATCTTTAAAGCAATGGATGTTGATGACATTGTTTTGTTCATGATTTATATGTAATATTCACTCAAATAATGATATCAATCACAAGCATAAACCCAATACCCACAAACTTCTCACAAAATCAAACTCAAACTCCAAACTTAAAGTAAAGCAACTTCCACAAACAAAGCTTCTATTTAAGTAAAATCAAGCAAAGTTGACGTAATGTTACCTTAATTAGAAGTCCCATTGAAGGAGTGAATGAGAGACTGTTTGAGAGAAATTTGAGGTGTTTGACTGAGAAAAAGAGTGGGTGGTGTTGCTAAATAGGGTTGAAAACGCAAACTTAGCCACCGTGACATGTGGTGCAACTTCCCAAACCTAAATCAATCATCATCCTAAAACGATTCATAATATGTAAACATAAGGACAACGAAAAATAAAAGAAAGGTATATAAACCCAAACCGAAACACAAACAAATCACACACAACAAAAACAAAAACGAAACAAAAGAAAAATACCTAGGTGGGTTGCCTCCCACCAAGCGTTTGATTTAACGTTTCAGGAAGAAGTGTTACAAGTCTTAATGAATATCTAGATCCTCGAGATGGACAACCAAAGCTTAAAGAAATCCACTGTAATGTAGTACTACTTCAACCATTGCCCATTTACCTTAAACCTCTCACCCGTCTCCTCATTCTCAATCTCAATTGCTGCATAAGGAAACACCCGTGCTTCACTTTATATGGCTGTACCATCTTAACTTAAGCTTGGTCTAAAAAAGTCTCAAACGAGAATTGTAGAATAAAACCTACATTCTTGGAACAAAGTCCTTCATGATGATACATTTGTCATGATACCACTTTGTTCGTTCTTCATAAATATTTTCATAGGCCTCATTCCGCAATTCTTTTAACTCATTCAGTTGCAACTTCCGTTTTCACCGGCCTTGTCCGTGTTAAAGTTTAGCTTCTTGATTGCCTATAAGTCCTATGTTCAAGTTAAACCGGTAAAAGCTTTCTCAAAGGACCCAAACACCAATCTATATGGACTTATGCCAATCCATGTGTTGTACGTTTAACGATATGCCTACCAACCATCGTTAAGCTTCACAGCCCAATCCTTTCATGTAGCATTCACAGTCTTCTCCATAATTTGCTTAATCTTACGCTTGTCTTGATGTCTGTGGATGATAAAGGGTGGCTACCTTGTGTGTGATGTTGTATTTGTTTAAGAGTGCAGCAAAAGACTGCTTGTAAAAATGAGTTCCCTATAATTATAGTAGCTCTAGGAGTACCTAACCGTGCAAAAATCATATCTTTCAGAAAACAAACCACCGCAGCTTTATCATTTGTTCTAGTTGCTAGGGCTTCCACCCATTTCAACACATAATCAATAACCATTACAATGTAATTGTATCTGTAGGAAGTTGAAAAGGGGCCCATGAAATCAATTCCCCAAACATTGAATAGTTCCACCACCAAATTGTTTCTCAAAGGCACGTCATCTTTCTTCCCAATGTTTCCTGTTCTTTTACATCTATCACAAGTAGCACAAAATACATATGCATCTTTAAAAAGCATGTCTCGCTAGATGCTCTAACATCTAATCAATGAATGGCAATGGGAAGTTATTTTTCTTAGTCGTTGCATTAAGCTTACGATAAATCAATGCAAACTCACCATCCGTTAGTCATCCTTGTCGGAATCAACTCATTCTTCTCATTAGTCACCACAGTGATCCTTGATTTCTTTAGCACCACATGAACAACTGGACTCACCCACTATTTGAAATTGGGTAAATAATACCCATATGAGTAATTTGAGCACTTCTTCATGAACCACTTCTTTAAGATGAGGATTCAGTTTTCTCTTATTTTCCCTTGTTGGTTTGGCATCTTCTTCCAAAAGTATCCGGTGCATACAAATGGTGGGGCTAATACCCTTGATATCAGCAATTGTCCATCCAATTGCACCTTTGTATCTATGTAACACCTCCAAAAACTTCTTTTGTTCTTCTATGTTGAGGTCTAAGCTATGATTACCAAAAGTGTTTCATTGTTGCCCAAGTAAGCATAGTTGAGATTGGGGAGGTAGTTGTTTGAGTTCTAACTTGGGTGGAGAAAATGTAGATGGCGCTATATTCGAATTCGCAAACTGTTCTTCTACACCCCCAAACTCATCTTCAACATTCCCCTTATGAGCTTCTCCATCCCCCTCAACTTCTCTAGCTAACTCAAGGAGTTTTTCTAACTCATGTCTTGAAAACTCGGAATCTACCACCGAATCAAGCACATCCATTGAAAAGCAATCGAGTGTCCCAACTAGATAAGGAAGCGAATCAAATACCTTAAATTCCACACTTTCATCCAAAACAGTCATTGAAAGCTTCTCGTTCTGCGGATGTATATTGTTGATTTTAAAAGATCTGATAAACACTTGACTCGGAAGCTGAGTCAAATCTTTTCCACTTGGCGAGGGCCAGAGGGATATCATATAATTGTAAACAAAAGTTTAATGATGTGCCTATCGGAAACATTTTTTAACTTTTTTAATTGCCTAATTGTAACTCTTTCAACATCAAATTGAATTAATTTATCTTATTAGTCTGACTTATGGGTTGATGATAGAATGCTATTGTATGGGGCACTATTCTAAGGTTTTAAGGTTGGTTGGTTGGTTGTTGCTGGCAAGAATTGATAGTTGAGGTAGGGATCACAATGCTGCTTTTGATAAAATTTATGGGGATAACTATCAATTTTATGTTAATGACGCCTATTGTGAACATTTTTTAAAGTCTTTTTATTGTTGAATCATAACTCTTTCAATATCGAATTCAGTTAATTTATCTTATTAGCGTGATTTATTAGTTGATGATATTGCTGTTTAATTGTACTCTTGGTTGGAAATGTGCTTCTTTTAGCTTACATCATTAAGTTCCAGAATCTAATTTGAATTACATGATAATGCAGTTGGTTCTTCTAAATGTGTCGAATAATAAGTTAAAGTCTCTTCCAGAATCAATTGGGAGTTGCTTCTCACTGGAAGAATTACAAGCAGATGGTATATCTAAATCACCTTTCTTATTCTTTTTGTTCTCGCTAGTTTTCTACCTTGTAACTGATATATTTGTTAAGCATAAGCTAATATTATGTTTGCTAGTATTAGAAAGTTGTACAAGTTTGTTATTTTGCTTAAGCACAACTTCCTGCCACTGTTTGCCAAAAGTAATACATGTGCATAGATTTTTGTTAGCCATGTGACATTTTTAAATGTAGTGTGTTGAACATAGTTGTTTTTGGTGCCTTTTGTTTTTCTAAACTATACTTTTTTCTGCATCGGCCCTTCAGAGTTTAAACTGTTTTAACCTAATTAGTAATTATAGTAACAGCAGTAGAATAACCACCATAGATATCAACTACCTTGAAATTGCAATAAGAAAGCACGAAGCAGGTGAATTAATTAAGTAGTAGAGTTAAAAGTTAAACTTCTTTTTGTAGCGAAACAACTAGTTACCTGATTTATCAGAAACTTGAGAAATTAATTTTTCTCTGGTGACATTTAATTGTAGAAAGAATCATGCAGATTATTTTATATTTGATTTTATTTTTTACCAATATTACTGATTACTAATCTGGAGACCTCCATCAACAAAACTACAGAAAATGTGAATTTTTCCTAGGAATTAGGAGGCAAACCAAAAAAAAAAAAAGTTCCATGTTCCCCTCTTGCATATGTATATAATTCGAATATAGAAAACACAGAATCTTGCATTTTTCTGTCTTCCAAGAAGTCCCAAGCTTTTTAAGAATCCTTGCTCTTGGATCAGATTTTAATGAATCCTTTGGGAATTTTTATGAGACGTTCTTGTTAAATCTTGTTTGGTAAAGGCCTAAATTGCCTAGGACATTTTCATAGTAAATTTGAGGCTTTAAACTCTGAACAATTTCCTTTTCCTTCTTTTCCCCTATTCAGATACATGGATGGTGTTAAACGACTGATGTCAAAGGTCCAATAACTGTGATTAAATTTTGTTCAGTTGTCTCCTTTTTGGTAATTTTGCTTATGCAAGTTCTATATAAATGCTTTTGTAATTTTAACATGTGATACCATTTAAATGATTCTACTGTGGTTCATTAGCAATTTCATTGATCTAGACATCTTCCGAGGTAGTTATTGAAAAATGCTATATATATATATATATATATATAAGGAGTCATTCTGTGTTCATGTCAGCCATAAGTTTGCATAAAACCAATATGTCCCCTAATAAACCTTCGAAAAAGATCTTATTTTTATACAAAAACAATGGCGGAGATGCATTCTTTCTGCTGGCTGTCTATTTATTTATGGACTAGAGCTTTCTTTTTTTTTTTTTTTCTATTCAGAACCTGTAAGAATCCTTGGCATATCATGTTCTCGTTGTGGCACTTGTTTTCTTTCTATTGTTTGCTTCTTTTTTTGGTTTGTGGTAACTTGATGTGTGTTTATTTGGGTGCCTATCTTGTGGTGGCATATTGTAATCTATTTTCAACTGAATGCTTTTACGTAAATTGCAGATAATCTTATTGAGGATCTTCCATCATCAGTTTGCAATCTGGTTCATTTAAAGTCACTTTCGTTGAACAATAACAATGTGAGCCAGGTATACTGTTTAACACAATGCTGTTTTAGTTTTTAATAATAAGCTATACCATTAGCCATCATTCATTATCTTCCGTTTTAAGTTGCTGGCTGAACAGGGATGTAGTTGTAAGTATCTCTCTGCATACTTTTCCTATCATTTTGTATGTACTGTTTATTGTATGTTCATGTCTATGTTCTGTTCCTGTGAATTGGATCTCATGTTAAGGATGCATTCATAGGGAAGAAGTATGGCAGAAGGAATGGCATGATCTTTTAAATTATTTTCTATATTCTAGGAGTCTTATTTGGTATTTTGTTTCCTTTATTTGGTATCTTGTTTCCTTATGTGTTTGGAGTCTTGTTTTGGTAGTTGCCTCAATTCTTGATTATTGAATTGGTAACAAATAATTTGTATCCTTGTTTGGATCCATTCTCTTCTTATAAAGAGAGATGGTTTTGAAATAAAAGAAGGATGGAGACTTAGCAAATAAAGATTAAAGAGAGTTTTGAGTGGTCTCTTAAGAACAAACCCCCATTGTTATCTTTCAAAAATAGGTTCTTCAAGGAAGGGCAGGAACGTGAACAAAGGAAATCAAGAGGATTTCCTAATACATCAACCTGTGACGAGATCCTATTCATGAGAGCATAACATTTTGGTATCAAAGTTAGTCGTCATGGGTGATTCTGACCAGTTAGTAATCAAGGTGCAAGATTTAGATCAGAGAATGATGGAATCCAATCAGAAGGTAACTCAGGAGATGTGCGAATAGCGCGACACAGTGAAGACAATCTAGCGCATGATGGAGTTGCAGTTTGCGGGCAAAGAAAAAGTCCATGACCAGGAAGATGGTTTAGGGAGTAACAGCCACATCCTGACCGGACCTCCAATAAAGCAGCAGGTCGGGACGCAGGTAGGTTGTCTGGGAAGCATGGTCGTTCCAAGATACTCCAAGTTGAAGTTTCCTACATACAATGGTATGGAGGACCCCTTGGGATGGCTATATCACTGCGGGCAATTTTTTCTCAATCAACGAAAAGCGAGGGGGACCAAGTGGGACCGTCAGCTTTCCACATGACAGATGAGGTGCAGTTGTGGTTTTACTGGCTTGAGCAAGAGGAGCCTGGGCTTACATGGGAACCGTTTAAGAATTACAAGCCTGGGCTTACATGGGAACTGTTTAAGAATTACTGTCTTTTGTGATTTGGACCTCCATTGAGCGGCAATCCTTTGGTTAATTGATTAACCTCAAACAAACGGGAACCGTTGAAGAATATCACTTCCAATTCCAAACCCTGCCTTGCTAGGGGACTTCCGTCTGCTCAGACCAACAGGTAGACATGTTTACTGCAGGGTTTAACTGAGGCGTTATGGGTGGATGTTGAGATGCAGACTCCTCTGAATTTGGTGACAGCAATGAATATCGCCAGACCCTTCAAATAGAAACTGCAGCTTAGTTGCGGGGTGAGAGGGAGACGCTCTACTTCATGGGTAGCACCCAAATCGGTGGTATCAGCCTCCTCCATAGTCTCTGGCTGCGAGCAAAACGGGACATCGTGCACTACTTCTACGATGTTCGAGCGTTGGCAGCAAACCATCACTGCTCATTAAGCGGTTATCCCGCATAGAAATGGCTGAACTGCATGCAAAAGGGTTGTGTTATCATTGCAATGAGTTGTGTTTAGTGGGGCATAAGTGTAAAAAGCTTTTTGTCTCATAGTGGAGGACTCGGATGATAATTCAGCAGTCAGCTATAGTGGATCTTGAGATATCTCTTCATCCCATAACCAGATTCAAAATTCACAACGATGCAGTTGCAGGTATTAGTGGCAGGTGAGCCGATTTTAGTTGTTGTTGATTCAGGGAGCATACACAACTTCATCAGCAAAAAGGCGGTGCTTCAGTTGGGCTTACCGAGGGAATGTCGACCAGGACTTCGAGTATTTGTGGCCGATAAGGAGAAACTGCCCAGTTCAGGTATATGTGAGGCTGTTCAATTACAGGTGGACGAAAAATTCTTTAGCAGGGACCTGTATGTTATTCCATTGGAAGGATATGATGTGGTGCTTGGGTTGAAATGGTTATGCACGTAGGTCCTATTTTGTGGAATTTTGCTTCTTGACTATGAGCTCAATCTGAACGGCAAGCAAGTTACTTGGCATGGCAAAATCGTGCAGATGAATTGTGGGTACTCTTGCTTCATGTGAAAATGCACATATTGCAGAAGTGGAAAAATTGTTGGCTGATTTCCACACTATTTTCAGGAACCCACGTGTTTTCCCCCTTTCACGAGCATGTGACCATTTTCTTGGTTGTGGACCTTTTCTTTGCCCGCAAACTGCAACTCCATCATGCGCTGGATCGCCTTGACAGTGTCGCGCAATTCGTGCATCTCCTGACTCACCTTCTGATTGAATTCCATCTTCTCTGATCTAAATCTTGCACCTTGATTGCCAACTGGTCAGAATCACCCATGACGACTGGCTCTGATACCAAAATGTTATGTCTCGTGAATAGGATCTCGTCACAGGGTCGATTTACTGGGAAATCCTCTCGATTTCCTTTGTTTCACATTCCTGCCCTTCCTTGAAGAACTTATTTTTGAAAGATAACAATGGGGTTTGTTCTTAAGAGACCACCCAAAACTCTTCCAATCTTTTATTTGCAAAGTCTCCATCTTTCTTTTATTTCATTACATCTCTTCATAGGAAGAGAATTGGATCCAAAAGAAGGATACAACTTATTTGTTACCAATTCAATAATCATGAATTGATGGCAACTAACCAAACAAAGCTCCACCAAACACAATAGGAAACAAGATCAAAATAAAGGGAACACAAAATACTAAATGAGACCCTAGAATGAAAGGAATATATTTTAAAAGATCATGTCATTACCTTCTGCTATGAATGCGTCCTTTAACAGTCTACTAATTATGTGATAATTCATGCATCAATTATAAAATGACCATGGAAGGAGAAAGCATTTTTTCCATTTCTTATGCAGGCAGCTCTGACTGCCAGCATTTTTCCACTGAAATGATGTTTTCGAGTTTTAATGTCATTCAATATGGTTACTTGTAAATATATGTCAAAGTTCTATGGGCTGTATCTTTTGGTTTGTAGATACCTGCTAGTCTGTTGAAGGACTGCAAAGCTCTACAGAATTTATCCCTTCACAACAATCCTATATCAATGGATCAATTTCAACAGGTATGTCACAGCTCTCCAATGTGCTGCTCAGCATGCTTTCGTTTTTTTAGCAAAATCATAGTGGCTGTGTGCATTTCATTCATACTGAACTTTTTACTGTGCCAATTGTAGATGGAAGGATTCCAAGAGTTTGAGGCAAGGAGGAAGAAGAAGTTCGACAAGCAGATCGATTCTAATGTGATGATCAGTTCAAAAGGCCTCGACGAGGGTGTTGATTTATGAAGCCTGGCAGCTGTAAATTCTGACTAGCTTTTCCAGCTGGGGAAATAGATGGTACCAATATTTTTGAGTCCTCTTCAGTTGAGAAATGAAACATACACCCGATACACTTGTACTCATTGTAAATGATAGTACTTCTGATTTGCCCGTCACTTGCAGGCCTGTACATAAAACAAACTGCTTGAACCTTGTTTGAAGGTGATACCCCTTATAAACATTTTCTTTGCCGTTGAACTGCAACTTGTAAGCTTTATGACAAAAACTTGTATGAATCCAATAACATTACACCAGTGACCGGTTACTCTCATACTTGGTTTTTGTACTGGTTTTATTTTGTGCTCTGTGGAAGTGTACTTGTGTAGATGTAATCAAATATAGGAAGGCTATATTGAATTAGTGATTTCAACTTCAAAATATATCTATATGACAAATATATATATATCCAATTTTTTAAATTTAATTAATGTTTTAAGTATTAATTTTTTTGTCTTACACTAATTTAAAATGTTAGGGTGCATGTGGCAAGCTATGATTGGATCCTATTTTGTAAAATGTTATTTATTGTTACACACATAAAGATAACTTACCCTCCTGCCAATTTTCTTCATCCGTTAGTCACCTTTTTGAAAGGTCATTATTATCAAAATAATTGCGTATGCGTACAATATCACTAAAGCCTAGGGACATCTTCCGCAATTTACCTCTATTATTGTTGTGAAAAGGGTGCGTGTGTACCTTGCCAGTTGAATTTGTTTTAAAGTTGGTATTTTTTGG